>VDFB02295572.1:0-179385 GCA_007258455.2 Sequoia sempervirens
CTTAGATCTCGATCTCCCATCGAATTCCCATCAACCAGAATTTATTATCTTATCTTCATCATCACAAAATAAAATAATTATTTGTGAAGAAGTGCAAAATCTCCCACATTGGTACATTGTACAAAAGATAACTGCAATATACCAAGCTACAAACTGTCATTCATATATTTTTGGAAACTATATAAATCATACAAACCTGAATTCTACTGCAACTGATGAACCCAAAACTATAGTTATGATCGTAGAAGATTATACCATTGTATAGTGAAGTGTGGACCCAAAAATTGACGCATTGAACCACAAATTTGTTGGAGGAAATGCTTAGGCAATTTACTGATAAACCATACTTACCAAATCATCTTGCACTATACATAAGTTACCAAAAGTACTTCCACACTATGCTAGGATGATCATAACAATGTTGACATCAATGAAAACACTGGATCAAACAATGTATATACACTTCATGCTCATGTTTCCAAACTACATCATTGATGACAAACTTCCAACTTCCAACAATCTCCCCCTTTTTCATTAAAAGCAACATGCATATCGAAAACATTTTTGAAAAATTGATTCAAAACTTGTCTCCCCCTTACACATATCTCTCCAAGAATTTTGATCAATTTTTTTTCTAGCGAACTCTCCCCAAAATATAACTATCAATTCCAAAAAATTTTGACAAAAATGTTTTTCCATTTTCTCTCCCCCTTTGGCATCAATGGAAAAGAGGCATGAAAAAACTCGGTATGATCCCCTTAGATATATATGTTCAATCCCCCTCAACAAAAAAAGATACTTTTATGCAAATAAGGGATTTTGAACACTATGTAAAATGCATAGAAGTAAGAATTGTGAACCTAATGATGTTGACTCTTTGATCTTCTTCAAAATATCCTGCCAAGTAGATCTGCCTTCTTCCCAAAGTCTTTTTCCTTCTGCTAGAGTCCTGCATTGTAATTCAAGTTCCATTAGTGTCTCTTCTCCTTCTTCCACAATACTAGGGTTCAAATTTATTTCTGAGAGTTTATCAGTACTAATGAGGGCACTAGAGATAGGAGTATGCTTTATCTTCACTAAGTCCCCTAGCATCACATATTGTCTGGTTATTTCTTCCCTCTGATTTTGTAAGGTAAAGAAATTATCATGTAGTTGCATAATTCCATTCCATTTCTGATTGTCCATGTATCTTGTCAAATCATAAGTATATGCTTCACATCCTATTTGTGTTTTAATTGAGTTCATGGCATCCTTTATACTTTGTGTGTTATTCAACCATTTCAAGCAGTATGAGAGTAGGTTATGTGCTTCTTCTTCATAGGTTTGAGCATCCTTCAAACATTTCATAGCTATGTGATGTGCATTAGTACATTTTCTTTATCCTCTATATTATTTTCTATAGACATTGCTTCTTATTCACATCTATCTTGTCCTTTTAATCTAGAGACATATACCTTCAACAAATAAACCAAGCATCTGAAATTTTCTATAGTAGACGGTGATACATCAATTCTTGTTCTAAGAGTTACCTCTTGTAAGTCTTTCATGGCTTCATCCTCATCTTGTGCACTTACGGTTCCAATTCTAGTTTCATGTTCATGTTAAGCATCATTCGTTTGCATTCTTCCTTCTTCCATGTTGGTTTCTTCTTGCTCTACAAATTCTTGTTTAACTTCAACCAGAGGATTAACAGTGTTCTTTCTCTTCTTACTTATCCTCCTAAAACTACCAGAGGCTTCAGCTCTAGACTTATCCTCTAATCTAGTGATCTGCTAAAGTCTTTGGGGCTTCTTAGAAGCACTCCTACATATTGAATAGCTTTAGCCTCAGCCAATTCATAGTCTAATTCATAAATCTAAATAATTCTAGGCTCAATTGCTTCCATGAAGCAAAAGTTAATAGAGATAAGAAAATTGATGTCTCCTAAGTACCTACCCAACACACTCTTAGGTATTCTCACTCTTTCATTCATTCTCCTCTAAAAAATTCCAAAGAATACCATAAGAGCATCATCTTGAGCATCCAGACCTCCAAGTCTCCTCATATAATTTTCTATCTGATGTACAACAGGTTTTGTATTTTCCCACTCTACTTTCCCAATTACTGATACTTCCTTCATGAAGTAGAAAAACAAACAGATTACCAATGTACCATACCTGAATGTATGTTTTTTCTTCTTTTTGATTTCCTTCAGGTTCTTCATCAAATATTGTTGAAGTAACTCACAAAGGTCATAATCAGCACCATTTTCAATCTTACCTTGTGCAATGTGAACAAAAATTGAAGAGAGTACATTGTCCCTATTTGGGTGACATATTTTGTGACCAATAAGCATTGCAGTGTACCAAATAGCCAGATTTATAATTGTTTTCAAGGTGAATTATTTTTCTTCAAGGGTAGCACCTATCTTCTCAATTATATCCTTAACTTTGATAGATTTTCATTCTGGAACTAGTCCAGACGACCACAAACTAGTTACATTTTTAATAGCTTCCTTGGTTATTAAGTACAGATTGTCAATCCATATGGATTCATCATCAATTTTGCTTAACACCATTCTAGTGTACCTCTTTTTGACTTCAAATAATGGAAACTTTTTCCACACATCCAATTTCTTCTCACTTAGGATTTTCTATTCTTATTTTACGGTGGCATCATTTCCTTCCAATTTAGCTAGCTATAGAACATATAATTTTCTATAGGAAGTTTCTTCCATTTTCTCATGAATATATGCATTGATGTCCTAAATCGATAAAACTCCATAGGGAGTGCAAGAAAATGTACCTGTCGAATCTTCCAATAAAAATTTCCTAGAATTCCTCTTAAGTTCAAGTTGTGACATTTGTGAGATGTCTACAACCTTTTGTCCTTCCATTACATCTAAATTTCTTTCAAATAAAAAAATCAAAAAATTAGAGTATGTAAAATACCTCTTAAACCGTTCAATGAAAGTAGGGATTTAATGCTTTGCTACTAGGAGATGTGTTGAATCCTTCCACATCTTCTTCTACACCCCACTTCTCCTTCACATGCATATAATGAAATGAATTTGTCTTCCCAACCACACTTTTAACTCTTTGATTTGAACCATTTCAGAAAAAAATGATTTAGACAAAAAGTTGTCAAACTTTGAAACCTTGTATGCATAATCAACTTTATGAAGCTCCACAAATTTTTGCATTAAAATATTCTCTCCTATATTTTTCACCAATAGATTCACAATATTCATCTCCATCTTATCTCTTAGTGTCAAGCCATGACACAACATCTTGACCGGTGGGTTATATGATTTTCAATAAAGCTCCCCCTAAGCCATAGCTCTAGGGTTAATTACCGGAGGGAACATCTACACCAGAGATAGGTATAGATTTTCCCTTGTCCTCGGTCTCTTCTTTCTTTCTCCATTTCCTTCTTCATTCATATCAACTTTCCTAACTAGTTCATCTTTCTTTATAGGCTCATTCTTCCTTGTGCTCTTATTCTCGCAAGATTTTTCAATATGTCAAAGCTTTCTACAACTATTGCATATGTTATTCCTCTGATTATTATTCCTTTCATTTTTTTTGAGTCTGCATTGATTAGCTTTATTTACAAATCCATATCATGTATAGCAATAACCACTAAAAGATTGAATCATTCTAGGTCATTTTTGTATATATTTATCATCTGATTTCTACATTCACTTGCTCTATGTCCAAATTTATTGCATGTAAAGAATTTTCTAGTAAATAATGAAACATTCTAATTCTTTCTTCTTCTACATTCCATAGCTCTATGTCTAAATTTATTAAAAAAAAACAAAAAAAATAAATATTGGTACCTTTGAGCATTTGGTTGTCTGATAGGGGTTCTAGCATTGCTTCTCTGATTCCAAAATTTTCCATAGTTCATTTTATCATCACTTTTCTCAGTTTCACTAATCTTATTTAGATTAGATGTTTGATCTACTTTAGATCTTTCTCCTCTTTCAAGTCCCAAACCACCTTTATCTTTAGATGTTTTTTGTCCAACAATCAACTCATCAAGCATTATAGAACTTGTCTTAAATTTATCCTCATGAATTCTTTCTTTTTTGAAGTCTACTCTCAGTCTTGTTCTAGTCCAATGCATTCATCAATCTTGATTTGTATCACTACATTCAAACATTCCTCAATTATTTTATTTTCTTCCACTTGTACTTTCGGTCTGGTCATGTCTTCGTTTGCTTTCTTTAATTGTTTATTAACTTCTCTATGTCTTTCTCTGAATTTCTTGATCTCCTCTCTCAGCTTCCTAATGCATTCATTCACCTTTTTTATATTTTCCTTCAGATCTCTATTCTCATTTTGAATTTTGTTAAGATCTTCAAGAGACACTTTGAGTTCTTCATCTTTGTCTAGCATGCAATCTTCTTTTGTGTAATATTCAATTGCAAAAATTTCTTCTGGAGGAGTAGGGTACTTCCTATGAGCCATATGTTCAAACTCCAAGATCTTCCCAAAGAAATCAAGCTCCTTCTAGGGAACCAGGCTCTAATACCAATTTTTGAACACCAAGAATACTGAGAAGGGGATGAATCAGTATTCCTCTAAACCAATTAAACATAACCCATCCAGTTAATTGAATGGAAATAACTACAATGAATAATGAAAGCATGAATACAACAACATGATCACATGACACATGAACTAGTATTTTTATGTGGAAACACCACGGTGAGGGTTAGCTCATAATATATTATATTTGGATATAATATATTACATAAAAGCTCACTGCCAAGATGCATTGTCTAGAAAAAGTCTCACAACCCACTAAGAAAGAACAAATAAGGATTGTAAACACTACATATTTGAATTGATATAATAGCATCTATTGTATATCATATTATAGTTCCATTGAAGTATAAACGTTTTTCACAGTCATCTAAAACAATACTCTACTCTATTCACATTCTGCTCAATACTATATTGCACACATGTAGATGGAAATACCATACATGTCATAATTCTCATACAATCTTCTCTGCTTCATCACATTCACATATAATATTGTAGTGCCCCTCAGTTTTCTTTCTATTTCGGACAGTCACTTAGTTACACTTGGAAATTATGATTCTTTTTTATGATATTTGGACATTCTGATTCTGTTTGATGATACTTGGACATTATGATATTGTTTGGTGATATTTGGATATTATGACATTTTTGATGCTCTGTTATGATGACACTTTTATATCTTATGATATGATGATACCATGCTTAGTAGATCAGTTTAATTTTCTATGTGAGTTATCATGGATATGAATATTATGTGATTGTAGATGTATGTTTTATCATGATTTGATATCGGTATATTGTGTGTTGATGTTTGGGTGAAGGGGATCAATGTCGCATCACTCGCTTGCAAGCGCCCTACAACTGTGATTTTCCCTTCATGATGTGGTTGACTGTTTCTCTATGCACATGTTCGAACATGTGATTTGTTGTAGGTTGTATGTACCAAGCATTGACTCCACCTGAATTGCCAGGTCTGAGTGTTCCTTATACCCAATGGAGATAGTTGTTTTGGAGATAGCACCAGGTCCCCCACATTGAGCCATTATCCTGAAAGGAGAAGTATCCAGTTGGTCACCTTGTCAACGTTGTCTGTCATTTTTGTTCAGTTGTTTCTATTTTGATCTGGTCTATGTTTTGGTTTCGTTATGTGGTGATTTAACTTAGTTTTGCTTGACAAATGATTTGATTAATTAATAAATTAAATTATTTTTTTGGTTGAAAAATAATGATAATAGTTATAAATAGTGTTGATTAAATTGTTTAATTAAATTAATAGTCTAAAATAAATGAGGTAATTAAATACAAGCATAAATATATTTATTTGAGATATGATTTATAACAAATTAAAAAATGATAAAATATTCTAAAAATAAAAAATAAAATAAAATATTATATTTCAAATTGCGATAAATAAATGGATAAATAAATGATAATATAAATAAATGATAAAAGTGGGAAAGAACTGGAGCATTAAATGAAAATTCCTATTTGGGGACTGCTTTTTGCATCCCATTGACCATGCAGCTCCATGCAACTCAAGTGGTCACTGGAAATTTAATTAATTAGCTAAAAATGAAAAAAAAACCAAGGAATCTTCTTAAGTTTTGATTTTGGTAAATAAATTGCCTTTTGGTAGACTTTTCATGGGGATTATGAATGGGGAGTTTTGGTTTTGGGGTTTTCCCATGAAATTTCTGCTGGTTCTGAAAGAACTTTCATTTTGGGGAAAATATTTTTGAATAGGAATTTCTCAATATTGTTGAGGGAAATTATGAAAGGGGGTTTTCTAAAAATTGTTTGGAGAATTTTGAACTTGCATTTTTTGAAATATAGTTGGATATTTGAAGAAGAGGAGCTACAAGTCAAGGAGATGGTTCTTGGCACCAATCTTCAGTTGTTCCAAATCATCTTTTATCCAGGTTCCTTCCTTTCAAATTTTTATCTTTGTAATGAAGCAAACGTTTTCTTGTAGATGTTGTTTGGAAATGTGACATTTGTCTATTTTATGCTCGTATGAACGAATATTTTGAATGGGCAATTGTATATGTATTCATTCTCTAAAATTTTAGTTGCTTTGTATGGTGTCCTTTCCCTTGTCAACTTTTCAGGTTGTAACTCTGCCTTCAGACATTTTAAATTCTTTTAGGCATGGAGAGTCAGACCACTTATTGAAATTAAATAGGCTGAGTTGATGATTACGGAATCCTATATATATATCACAACGTCGATACCGAGCCTCTGCTAGATTTGTTATGCCTTGTTTTAAGCATGAGCCGTATGAATTAACACAACTTGCATAAGTGTATATCCTAATAAGCCCGCCTTTTGGTTTGTGGTGCAATTCTCTCTTTTGTAATATTTGATTTCCTTTCATCATCATAAATTGTTGAAAATAATTTTGTTTGGTGCCTGGATTGAGAGACTTATGTTTCCTTTCACCACTCAATGCCCTGCTTAATGCTTGAGGCTAACTTAGCCTGAGAACTTGCATCACTGTCTTTGCCTCCTACTACAAATCCGTCTCTCTCTGAGAGCTGTGAATTCCATTATTTTGTTATAGCCTTGTTCAACGTTAAGTCAGCTTTGACAATTTCTTGAGTTGATAATGTTTGTGTGATTCACAGTCAAAGCCGATTTCCTTGACTAATTAACGATATCTTTGGAATTCCATTTTTGTTGGTTGTGGAATGCGAATTGCATTTTACCGCATGAGGTATCTCCTTGTTACCGAGCCACGGCTTGTATGGGAGGGGTTTCACATTCAATAGCAGTATTCTCTTGATTTTACTTATGTCAGCTGGATTAGCATTCTCATCTAATGCCTTACCCTTCTAATTGCGCCATGATGTCTGAAGAATTTTCTATTTCTTCCTTCCATATATTGGTCGCTGTCCCTATCTACTGGTTGGCCGAATTTATATTGCTAACATTTAATCAATGAAAGGTATTCAGTGATGTGTATCTTGGCATTGAATTTGCTGTAAACTTTATGATTTACCTTAAATTCCCTTACTCTTTTTGCATTTGATAAGTTTTCTTAAGTTGAAGTTTCTCCTGAGTCACCAACGTAGCCCTCTTTTCCCTTTAGACTCTTTCACTGTTGATCGTCTGTAGCATTTAACCATTTGTACCACATGATTGATTTTCTTTGAATTCTTCGAACTAAAGGAAATTTCCTTAACATTATACCACCGCACCCCCCCCAAAATATTTTTCATGCTTGTTCATTGTAATCGTGGCTGCGATTGAGTTGGAATATACTCTACATCATTCGGTTGTTGAGGTTACGTTGTTCTCCGCCCATTCTCTTTATTTGTTACTGTGAGTTGCTTTTAGAAATTGGCCTCTTATGGTATGTTTATCGATTTCATGTATATATATATATTGGATATGTAGATATAAATTTTGTTATAAATGATATGGGATTAATGTTGTATTCTAATACATCATTATGTTGTCAACACAATATAAATCTATCTATGCATACAAACATTCAAAACACACACACATATATATATATATAATACACGATCGATGTGTTATGTTTCTATTAAGTATCTTGCTATGTGTAGAGTATTAAAATTAAATAGATAAACAAGAAAATGTATATTAAATTATATATATGTATATACTAGTATTTTGATTGATATTGTATATTAGTATCTATAGTTGTGTTCTCTAAAATATTGCTTAAATAGATATTATACCTGAATATGTGTGTGTGTGTTTTGGGCACAATAAGAAGTTATCATTGCCCTTACTACTATTTGTTGATGGCTGTATAAAATATGAAACAACAAAATAATTAATTGATATAGATAAATTTAGATAAAAGAAAGTGTAATTTAAAAAGAAATTATTATTGAAGCTTAATTAGTAAACTTGAATGATTAGCTAGTGACTCACTTTAGACTTCAAATTCTGTAATTATTATAGAACTATTGTATGAAGCAAGTGAATGCTATTGAGTTGGTAATGTTAGTGGGTTACTCTATTGGTTATGTCTTCTTGTCGTGTGAGTTTTAGGAGTCTCCCAGGGGCTAAGGGGTTTTTTTTTTCTAATTTAATCCTTGTCATTATTTAAAATGATTGCTTTATATTAAGTGACTATGTGATGGTCATTAGCTTTGCATAGTGTATCCACCTATGAGGTTGATCTTTTGGGAACTTGTGAGTGGGAAGGGTTATGCCTCTCCTTGTTGGTTGTTATTGAGTTTTTTTTTGTGTTTGTGCAAGTGGCTTGCTCTTTGGTCTCATTGGGGTCTTCTTGTTGCTAGTAGAGGACTGGCTCTCAATGCGGGCAAGTGCACATAGTGGGGCCTAGGTAACCCATGTGAGAGTTTTGTAATCAAGTGATAACCTAAAATGCACTAGGGGGTTGGGTAGTAATAACACTAATCAAGATAAGTTAATCCCTCGCTCATGGCTCAAGTGCTCTTATAGGCTTGAGATGAGTCGAGAAGGCCTAGAATGGCAAGATCAACTGCCCCATGCTCATGAGAGGTATGTTGATTCTGCATAGGGATGCATGAGTGGCTGGAGATTCGTAGAGGCTACCAGGGTAACCCAAGATGGGGGTAGGTGCCTAGGAAGATCTTCCTGGGTAACCCATGCATACTATGTGACGAGACTCCTATAGAAAGTTAGTATCCCTTGTCTCTTGTTTTTCGTTGGATGTTTATGTGCCTTTGGAAGTGATGTTACTCATGTCATTAATTTTGTACCTTACTTTTTCATTGATTTCATGTTAGCCTTGTGTTGACCTTTACCTTATGTCTACTTGTGATGGTGGGACCCTTTTCTATCTCCTAGCATGGGGGGTGGACCTTTGGGTTCCACGTGTTTGGGTGGAAAGTGCATTGTACTCCATTGGGTTCCCTCTCCTTGTTCATGATTGTGGTGACTTCTCTTGGATTGAAGATTTCTGCATTGTACCAACTCATGTGCATTCCTACTCTTGTATTTATATTGTATCATAATTTGATGTATCATATATCATACTTTATGTACACTCCTCACATGTATACGAGGAGATATTTTTATTCAAATGTATAAATGTAATGATGTAAGCTAATGTGGAATATTATTATGTAATGGACTTGAAACATATGTTATTGTATATGTACTTAAATGGTTGATTCAATTGATCTCCTTTGAATTTATGTTATGGTTGTAATACCTTGATGGTTCATTTAAATGGAATGCTTAGATGTAATTCTTTATTGTTATTAGAAATTGTTTAATGTAACGTATCATAGTTTCTTGCTAATTTAGTTAATGGGTATCGAGTAGTGTAGTTGCGGATCCTAGAGGGATTAGACTAAAAAACTAGATAATAGTTCTCTTGCAAATATGTGAATGTGTACCTTTCAAAAAACAAAAAAAAATTGTTCTATCTTAGCTGTTAGTGTTTTCCTCTAGGGTTTTGTGGCAGGGAATTACACATGGTATCAAAGCCCAAGTTCAAACACTAGGTTCTCTGTGTATATACAAGAGCCCATTAAGTTGTCTTAGTTGTGTATATTTTGAAGTTTATGTTTTTCCTTGTTGACCTCATCTAATACCCTAAACTTGTCCTTGGTGGTGTCTATGTAGGATAATGCCTAGAGATTGGGGTCGAGGTCGAGGGCATGGTAGAGGTCATGGTGGTGGCCATGGGGCCAACCGGTAGGACTCCCTTTTATAGAGTTCCCACAAGTTTGATAGTGAGGAACAATAGGGTTCACAAAAAAATCAGGGGGGTGGAGATCAGAATCTAGGGTAGCCAGGATTGGAGGGTGCACAATCACATCACTTACCTTAGGAGGTTCTTTCCTAGTTAGGTTTGAAACCGAAGGGTGAGCAGATGGTGGTTAGAGATAGAGAGAGGTCTCCCAGGAGGAGATAAATTATAGTTGAGTAGGATGCCATAATAGCTAGCCATATGAGGGAGCTTTTGTGAGCACGTCCTCCTACATTTGAGCAGGCAGACAATGGTTTAGAGGTAGAAACTTGGTTGATTGATCTGAACAAGTGTTTCGCTATGCATCCATATGGTAGCAAAACCAAGGCTAGGTGTGCTATCTTCCATCTCTAAGGTTTTTCTTCCACATGGTGGCATTTGGAGGAGCAGAAGCTCCATTTGGAGATAGATTCAATATCATGAGAGATGCTTTTAGAGAGATTCAAAGCTTGGATCTAATCTGATCATTAGCATCAGTGACATGTACATGAGTTCCATGAGCTGCGACAAATGGCTAGGATAGTTGAGTAGTATGAGTGGAGATTTTATGAACTTAAATAGTATGCTGGCATAGGAGATGATGAGGGTATGTTAGTACAACACTTTATTAGGGACTTGAATGCCCATATCAGTGAAGGTGTTCAACTAGTTGAGCCGAAAACTATGGAGGTAGTTGTGAAGAAGGCGCAAATAGTTGAGAAGAACTTGGCTATGGCTTTAGGCAGTCAATTAGGTGTATAGATTGGTATTGCACCTCTAGTTGGTTTCAGTTCTCAAGGTGGCTAGACTTGTGGATCAAGTCCTTTTAGGAGCCACCATGCACCCACTCAGAGTGGTCAGCAACATCAACAATAACACTAGCAACATCATTCTCAGTCCAAATGAAAGAACTCTCAGTCTTATCATGGTGATAGGTTTCAGTCCAAGAAAGACAAGAATTGGAGGTGAAACAAGTGTTATTGCTCTGATCAACCAGCCCAGAGTTCACAGTCTATAGTTAACAAAGGCAGTGTTTAGCAGTCTAGTGCACCTCCAGGTGGTAGAGGTTTTGTTGGCAACACAAGGGCAGACAACTAAGAGGGGGGTGAATCACTTGTCATAGAAATTTAAACTTATTCAACTTATTCTCAGATTTGAATGGTAACCATGAAAGCATAAACCATTAAGACATTAGAAAGACACATAACATCAATATTTTTTATGTGGAAACCCGGTTAGGGGAAAAACCATGGTGGAGGTTAGTCTATAAGATTATACCCTATTAAAAGTATAAGAAAAATAATATGGGGAATGCACATGCATTCAGGCACACTACCTAGAGCTCACTACTCAAATACAACAAGGCTTACTACCCAAAGGAAGACACAGTCTCTTACAAAAACATTTGGATTACATCTATAGGATTTTGAACTGAGAAAATATCATATGCTAATGTCTAATTACAGTTCTCATTAAGCACATAAACTCTACTCTCTCTTCTTCACACTTTTCTCACTCTTCTTCACACTCTACTTCTTCCTTCGAATGATTATGAAATTATTCACACATCTCATACACACCATGCCTTCAAAATAGAATAAATGACCATTTATATATATCTGCAACCAAAGATTACATCGTTACATGTCGGCTTCAACAAAATAATAAAACATGTACAAACTGTTAGCTCAATCCATGAATAATTTTCAATGCACACCAATCAAAGTCAGCCACAACATAGTGAAGACCCAAGATAAAATCTTCAAACATGAAAACACTTAAACAATTACTCCTCAAATATCCGCAACATGCTACAATCACCCTGTTCACCATGAACATGAAAAACATGAACACATAAGAGAAAATCACCAATCGTGAACACAAAGATTGATGCAGACATGTAGCATAGATATATCACAATCTAGAAACATCCACGAGCATCATGAATCACCACAGAAGCATCTGTAACAACTGAACTTACTAGAATCACACCATCTTAATTCAGGAACACCAACTGAAGCAACACAAAAACTGATACAACATAGATACTAATAACTCGACCAAATATTCATGCATATCTCTAAAACTTAACGTGGATAGACTAGATGTACTCGAAAACAAACCCTTTGATCCACAACCTCTTATTATCAATATACTAAGCTAGCTAGTAGACTAAACTGCATTGCATCACTGACAACCTGCAACTCATTTTATTACAATTTTCTCAATATCCTCGACATACATAGCCTTTAAGACATTAATGCCAATAGTGTTGACATCAATGACAACCAAATATTAGTAACAGAACCACACCATTCAAAAATATCCCCCTTTGGCATTGATGGAAACACATGATGTGAAAAACACCATCAATGCAACTTCTCTTAACACTTTCTCCCCCTTAGATTCTAACTCTTTTCTCCTCAACTCTTTCACATGACTCTTCTCCCCATAATTTTTTTCACATGACTCTTCTCCCCCTTTCACATCAATGACAAAGATACTCATTATCTTTCTCCAGACAAGCTCTGAACCACATACTTGAACATCTAACTACTCCCCCTGAGTAACAGCCACCTCAACATCAATCTGGATCAAGATATGACTATGAAGTGCATGGACTGATGCAAGTCAATGCATCTTAGTTCTGATTAGGAGGGGTAATCACCCCTAGCTTCCCTATGAGATACTTAAAACTTTCCTTAGGCAAAGGCTTGGTAAATATATCTACAATTTGTTCCTTAGTAGGCACATACTCCAATCTAACTTCCTTTTCACTCATCTTCTCTCTTAAAAAGTGAAACTTGATAGATATATGCTTGGTTTTTTAATGCAGCACCAAATTATTAGAAATGTTAATTGCACTTGAATTATCAAAGAATATAGAAATAGGTTCATCATACACAACTCTGATATCTTTCTACATTTGTTTCATCCATAATACTTGAGTACAATTGTTAGCAGCATCAATGTATTTTTCCTCTACAATAAATAAAGAAATGGCATTTTGCTTCTTACTTAACCATGAAATCAACTTCTTTCCTAAGAAAAATGCACCATCACTAGTACTCTTTCTATCATTCACATCTCCTACCCAATCAACATCAGTAAAATAACTTAAAGTAAGGTCATCATCTTTAGGATACCACATACCAAAATCAAATGTTACCTTCAAGTATCTAAAAATCCTCTTTACAACAGTCACATGAGATTCCTTAGGATCACCTTAGAATCTTGCAACAATGCATACAAAATTCATGATATCAGGTCTAGTTTGAGTCAAATAAAGCAATCCACCAATCATGGATCTATATCTATTCTGATTTTCCTTCAGAGAATCATCATCTTGTGTCAACTTACATCTCGTCACCATAGGTGTACCAACTAGTTTTGTATCTTCCATACCAAACTTCTTTAGCAATTCTTTCACATACTTGGACTGAGATATAAAGATCCCTTTATCTAGCTAAGTAATTTGTAATCCCATAAAGAATTTCATTTCTCCAATCATATACATCTCAAACTCAATCTACATCCCATCAACAAAATTCATGCACAAACTATCATCTCCTCCAAAAATGATATCATCAATAAATACTTCAATAATCAAATCTTTATCATGATCAATCTTGAAATAAAAATTATTATTAGTAGTACCTTTTTTAAATCTAAGCTTCAACAAATACTTCTCCAATCTAGCATACCATGCTCTTGGGGCTTACCTGAGTCCATACAATGCTTTCTTCAACTGACAAACCATATCTCTCTAATCAGTCAACTGAAATCCACCAGGTTGCTCAATATACACTTCTTCTTCGAGTTCACCATTTAGAAATTCTTACTTGACATCCATATGATAAACCTTGTAGTTTTTGTAAGTAGAATAAGCAAGAAATAGTCTCATAGCTTCAATCCTAGCAATAGGAGCAAAAATTTCTTCAAAGTCGATTCCTTCCATCTGAGAATATCCTTTACATACCAGTCTTGCTTTATTTCTAACCACTTCACCTTGCTCATTCAGTTTGTTTCTAAAGAACCATTTAGTTCCAATTACATTTTTTTCCTTAGGTCTGGGAATAAGAATCCATGTATCATTCTTTTCAATCTGCAGTAGTTCCTCCTTATTTGCTTCCATCCAATATTCATCTTTGCATGCTTCATTGACACTATTAGGGCTAGTCTTTGAAATCAAATAGTATTCTTCTACAATTCTTCTCCTAGTTTGAACACCTTTGTTCTTCTCACCAATAATCTAATCTTCTAAATGATTTAGTCTTACATACCTTGGATTCTTAGGATGTTCTTGAACTTCAAGCTCTTTTGATCCCTCTTTTGCATTTTCACTAGTTCCTTCCTGATCTGTTTAGGATCTAGACTAAATTGCAGAATTGAATGCTTAACTTTTACAAAGATTTATCCAAGTTAATCGGAACAAAATTAACTCATAGAAATAATTAAGGTAACAAGAAATAACAAAGAGATGCCAACAGAATAAGAGAGAAGAATAGAGAAAGAAGGTGCAAACAGAGTTTGATTACGGAGTTTGCCACAAATGTGACTACATCTCCGGGTCCGCTCCAATAGAGTGAGACCGATCTGATTAATCTCCAAAATCAATTACAATGCATCGAGACCATCACTTCGGAAGCATAACAAAGCTCTGACATACAAAAGTGGCTCAACAATAATCTCCTTAGAACTTCTCTCAAATCACCTGTCACCTATTTCTCCAACTTGAAAATTCTGAAAATTCTCTGTAATAATCTCACTCCTACCCCCCTTTATATACATAAAAATATGCCCAAATAGGCTTAACCAAAATAATAATTGCCTAACCAAGTTCATAACCACCTTTGCAATTCGTATAAGGTTGGTTTTGTCTTCTTTTTTCTCAACCTCCTTTGTCATTATATTAGGTGGGTTTTTGTTTGGTTTTACAAAAATGGCTATTTTTTTATAAACTTCAGGCTAAACATACAACAATACAAAGATAAGCCTATGCATATTCCGAAAATGGTCAGTGGTCCAATGGTGAGAGGTTATTTTAACAAGCAGGTGGTTGGCAGTTCCAACCCCGCTGGTCAAGCTTTTAACAAACCATCAGTGAACTTAGTAAACAAAAACAGTCGGTGCCTATTAATAGTAACCGTTTCGTGGCTGGTGTAATGGGGAAAGCACTGGCTGCTATCCGCGGGGTCACGGGTTCAAGCCCGTCTAACAAACTTTTTAAACAAATAAACAAACTCTCTTCACCGACGGAGAAAATAGGGTACATGTGTCACTCCAGAAGACTGCCACATGGCAGAATTTTATTCACCGACAGCGCTGACTCAGCTACCACGTAATGCTGACTGGGATGTACTGTATGCCATGTCACCTGCCACGTCCTTTGCCATGTCATTGTACAGATGACACGTGTCGCCACCTGATTGGTTCCGTACGGATGACTCAACTACCACATGTCTTGCCCGAATTCATCCATGTGGATTCCGTATAGTACGAATGATCTGCTGACGTCATCATCTGTACAGTTACCTCAAAAGTCAACTCAAAACTTTGACCAGCTGTATCTTGAGCATATGATATCAAATTTCAACGAAACAAATGCTGTCAAAATCATCTTGATGAGCTCTTCATGATGACTCTGATTCTGTCAATTTTTGAGATGATCATTTTTTCACCTTTTGGATGCCCCTGATGCTAGTTTGACTGAAGGTTTGACTGGCCATAACTTGTGCAAATGGACTCCTTTTCGCTCCGTTCAAGTTGCGTTGGAATCAGGACATTGAGCTCTTTCTAATGGTGTAGATTCTAGAGAGAATGAAGAAACTTCAATTTTCACTAAAAATATCCACCGGATCAAGCCTCCCCACTAAAGACCTTTTGGACCTCCAAAAGTGGCATTTACTCTAACATTAATTGAGGACTTGGCCTCCCCACTTGTCCTGTATCCTCTGTACATCTGAATACCTGGCTCACAAGCACAATGAAGACTGCAATAACATTGTTGAACATAAACATTATTCTATCACTTCCATAAGCTTCTACATCAAATGTCGTAACCACTAACCAACAAAAATTGACTAGCATCAAGCTAAACAATAATGTAGAAATGAAAGAGAATAATTCAACAACATATCGATCCTTCACAACAGAAACATTTTTACCCAAGGGACCATCAATGTTTTCAATCACCATTCCCTCACGTTGTACTGTTGGTGCATCCTGCAACATCTGACCTTGGTTAGCTACTCCAAGTTCAAGTTTAGAACCACCTGTACTAATAGACATAAGAGTTAATTCTTTACTTGCATTAATTACCCTCTTTAATTGCCCTATGTTTGCAAAAGAATGATTAGTCTTAATCCTGTGAGAATGTACAATATACTGTATGCCATCTTTAAACAAGTGATAATGATTCTTTTCCCTATAGAAAATTGCTTTTATGTCATAAAGATAAAGGCTACCAAGCACTATCCCACAGATATCCAGTGGAACCACATCAAACTGTACTTCATCAACAAATTTACTAGTGATTGCGAATCTTAAGGTGCATTGTCTTGTTACTTGCAACTTATTATTTTCACAAATCCAGCCTAGTGGATAAGGTTTCTTATGTTGTGTAGTTTTTAATCCCAAGTTTCTTACAACACTTTCAAAAATTAAGTTAACTTGAGAACCACTATCTATGAGTGCATCAATTTTACTGTTCTTAGCAACAACCCTTAAATGAAACAACTCATTCCTTTTCTTATATTCAGAGAAATCATTAACTGTAGAAGTAGAAGCACAACTAGCAACAAAAACACTAGAAATAGGAGCTTTACCTTTTATACCCATAGCTGTTATCTTAGTCTCATCATCTGAATCTAAACCAAGATCCAAAACAACATTTGCGGCTTTCTCCTTACCTTTTTGTTTCTGATTACGTTTCTGAGCCCACTTAGGCCTTAGTTTTGGATGCAATTGTCAACAATGTTCTTCATCATGACCCTTCCTGTCACAATGAGTGCAAGAAAGTTTCTCATCCTTCTTAACTATAGTTGCCTTCTTTCCTTTCCCTGTCTTTGCAACCTTAGAAGATTTATTTACATCATTATCAAACTTATCAATAAAAGATCCTTTACCCCTTGACTCTAAGTGGGTAGCTTGGACACAAACTTCATCCAAGTTACAAGGATTCAAAACCAAAATATAATGCCTAAGGTAGGGATGCAAACCTCCTATGTACTTCAACAAAGTGTCCTAGGTGTACAAAGGAACATTCAAAGCAATAGCCCTTTTCCTAAATCCATGGGTGTACTCTTGAACAAACTGACCTTTCCCCTGCCTAAAAATTTGCCAGTTCATCATTAACTGTTGCATATGGCCTAAGGGATAGAATTGCTTCTTAAGAGCATTAACAAACTCTACCCAAGTTAAAATGACTCTACCATGTTGCGAAACTTCTGCCTTAGACTTACTCTCCCACCAGGTTAAAGCTGTACCTCCTAACCAAAGAGTAGCCAATTGGATCCTATCAACATCATCTAATAGGTTTTGGACTCTACAATAGACTTCAACTTGCTAAATCCAATCATCCAATTTTTCAGCATTTAGTTCACCACAATACTAAGTTGGTAAGTCAAATTTTACATCCAATTTAATTTTAGGCTTATGCCCACTCTTGAAAGGATTAAAAAAAATAGAATGAGGAGAAGATGGAGAAGAGGGAGGAGAAGAAGAAAAGGGTTGATCTGGTTGCTTGCCACCATCTCCATGTTGTTTCCCTTTCTTGTCTTCACGAACATCTTTCTTCGATGAACCTCCTTCACGATCCTTCCGTTCTTCTCTTTCTTGGAAAAGAATGTCCACCTTAGCCTTTATTTCAAGGAATGCTCTTTGAAATTCCTGCTCACTGATTTCTTCAGGAACCTCCATTCTAGACAAGGACATCTTCGGAAAAGTTCTTTGCTTCTCGATCTAAGGATCAAAGTCTTTGAGCTTGCCTTTGCCCTTTTGAATCCTGGATCTTGTTAGCATTCAAGAAAACAACTGCAATAATAGTCAACTGAGCTCTGATACCACTTGATCTGTTTAGGATCTAGATTAAATTGCAGAATTGAATGCTTAACTTTTACAAAGATTTATCCAAGTTAATCAGAACAAAATTAACTCATAGAAATAATTAAGGTAACATGAAATAACAAAGAGATGCCAACAGAATAAGAGATAATAATAGAGAAAGAAGGTGCAAACAGAGTTTGATTATGGAGTTCACCACAAATGTGACTACGTCTCCGGGTCCACTCCAATAGAGTGAGACTGATCCGATTAATCTCCAAAATCAATTACAATGCACCGAGACCATCACTTCGACAGCATAACAAAGTTTCGACGTACAAAAGTGGCTCAACAATAATCTCCTTAAAACTTCTCTCGAATCACCTGTCACCTGTTACTCCAACTTGAAAATTCTGAAAATTCTTCGTAATAATCTCACTCCTACCCCCCTTTATATACATAAAAATATGCCCAAATAGGCTTAACCAAAATAATAATTGCCTAACCAAGTTCATAACCACCTTTACAATTCGTATAAGGTTGGTTTTGTCTTTTTTTTTCTTAGCCCCCTTTGTCATTATATTAGGTGGGTTTTTGTTTGTTTTTACAAAAATGGCTATTTTGTTATAAACTTCGGGCTAAACATACAACAAAACAAAGATAAAACTACGCATATTCTGAAAATGGTCGGTGGTCCAATGGTGAGAGGTTATTTTAACAACCGGGTGGTTGGCAGTTCCAACCCCACTGGCCAAGTTTTTAACAAACCATCGGCGAACTCAGTAAATAAAAACAGTCGGTGCCTATTAATAGTAATCGTTCTGTGGCTAGTGTAACGGTGAAAGCGCTGGTTGCTATCCGCGGGGTCACGGGTTCAAACCCGTCTAACAAAATTTTTAAACAAACAAACAAAATCTCTTCACCGACGGAGAAAATAGGGTACACGTGTCACTCCATAAGACTGCCATGTGGCAGAATTTTATTCGCCGACAGCGCTGACTCAACTACCACGTAATGCTAACTGGGATGTATTGTATGCCATGTCATTGTACGGATGACAAGTGTTGCCACCTGATTGGTTCCATACGGATGACTCAACTGCCACGTGTCTCACCCGAATTCGTCCATGTGGATTTCGCATGGTACGAACGATCTGCTGACGTCGTCATCTGTACAGTCACCTCAAAAGTCAACTCAAAACTTTGACTAGCTGTATCTTGAGCATATGACGTCGGATTTCGACGAAACGAACGCGTTCGAAATTATCTCGATGAGCTCTTCGCGATGATGCCATTTCTATCAATTTTTGAGATGATCATTTTTTCACCTTCTGGATGCCCCTGAAGCGAGTTTGACTGAAGGTTTGACTGGCCATAACTTGTGCAAACGGACTCCTTTTCGCTTCGTTCAAGTTGTGTTGGAATTAGGACATTGAGCTCTTTCTAATGGTGTGGATTCTAGAGAGAATGAAGAAACTTCAATTTTCACTAAAAATATCCACCAGATCACTTCCTCTTGATTTTCTTGATTCACGGGAATGACTTGAACTTGATTTGAAGTCTGAACTTTATTTCATTTATCTAAACTATCATTCTAATCATCTAAATCATATCCACAGGTTTTGGATGATCTAACTATGTCTTCATTAACCTTGACATTTGCACTTTCAGTCATTTTCCCCAATCTCTTATTATAGTACTGATAGCCCTTACTTTTAGTAGAATAACCAAGAGAGATTCCTTCATCAATCCTAGCATCAAAATTTCCTATATCTTCATCTCTTTTTATAAAGCATTTACTCCCAAAGATTTTGAAGTATCTAATAGTAGGCTTATGACCATACCATAGCTCATAAGGAGTCTTACTGATATCACCTTTGACTTGTACCTGATTGAGTGTGTAACAACAAAACTCATCTTCTCTCTAGTAGATATGAGGAACATTTCCTTCCAACATCATAGTCCTAGCAGCTTCTTCAATTGTCTTGTTCTTCCTCCACAACTCCATTTTGCTAAGGGGTCTGTGGTGTAAATAATTGTCTCTTTATCCCATATTATTCACAAAAATAATTAAACTCATTGGAAGTGAATTCACCACCTTTATCTAATCTCATACATTTACTCTTCAAACCTATCTTTTTCTCAACCATAGCCTTGAAGATCTTGAATCTCTCCAAGGCTTTAGATTTTTCCCTTAAGAAAATAACCCACATCATTCTAGAATAATCATAAACAAGTAACATGAAATACATGTATCCTTGTAAGCTTCTAACTCTAGAAGGACCACACAAGTCAATATGCACAAGTTCCAACACTTCATTTGAACAATGTTGTTTACTCTAGAATGAAATTCTAGTTTGCTTCCCTAACTAACATTCATTGCATATAGTATTAGTAGGTTTCATCAACTTAGGAAGATCTCTCATAGCCTGAGTAGAACTTATCTTGATAA
Source organism: Sequoia sempervirens (assembly GCA_007258455.2). Taxonomy (NCBI): domain Eukaryota; kingdom Viridiplantae; phylum Streptophyta; class Pinopsida; order Cupressales; family Cupressaceae; genus Sequoia; species Sequoia sempervirens. Next base: position 20,731 of record VDFB02295572.1, read on the forward strand.
TATTGTCAAATTTTACATGACACATTCTCCTATGCCACAACCAACTTTCATCAACTTGAGCAATCAGACAACTTTTACTAGCAACATTCAAGTGAAAGATATTACCTTTTTTTTATACTTGATGCAATCACATTTGTGGAACTCCCCAATATTCTGCACTTTTCATTCTTGAATTGAAGATTGTAACCCTTGTCAACCATCTATCCAACACTTAAAAGATTATGCTTAAAATCTTCCACATATAGAACAACATCAATATTATGCTTACCATCATGAGAAATGCATCCTTTACCATGGGTTACGCCTACTTTTTCATCACCAAATCTTATAACACCACCATCATACTTTTCCAAGCTCACAAACTTACTTTTATCACCTATCATGTGATGAGAGCATCCACTATCAATCACCCATTCATCTTTCTCTTCAACTTGAGTAGCTAGGGCTTTCTCCACATTTGTACAACTAGCAGATTCAATAGGGACTGGATCATTCTCCTTGATATTAATAAGTACCCATTCATCCTCACTTACATTCCCTTTATCATATTCATCATCTATCACACATTCATCAACAACATAATAACACTTTCTTTGGAATCCAAGCTTGTTAGGTTTTGGCTTAGGAACTCTTTCCGAACATCTTTATGCAAAATTACCTATCTTACTGCAAGAAAAAAAATTAATAGGAAATTTCCCTTTATACTTACCTTCTCCAATGGCTTCCCTTTTGACAATAAGTGCTTCAAGGTCATCTAGTTTTCTCTCTTCTTCTTCAATCTCTCTCATTTCCTCTTCATACTTGAACACCTTTCTAGAAGAAATTTCACCTAGATCATATCTTTGCTTATCTTTTCCATATATAGTAGCTTTGAATGCAGATTTAGTCTTAGGAAGAGCATCACCAAACTCACTTAACTCAAAAGCAGTAAGTTTACCAATCAACATGTCTTTGGTTACATTTGTCATAGTCCGGAGCTCCTTAATAGCAATAGCTTTGACTTTTTATGCAATAGGAAAGGATCTAAGCACTTTAGCAACAATCTCTAATTCTTCCAATGTTCCACTAGCACATTCGATACTACACATAAGTTCATTCACTCTCTACACAAAACAAGTAATGTTCTCATCATCACCCATTCTCAACATTTCATATTTCCCTTTCAGACTTTGCAACTTAGAAATATTCAAATGAGCATCTCCTCCATACAAAGTTTCCAACTTCTTCCAAATCTCATAAACAGTCTTTAGATCCATCACATTTGTCATCTCGAAATCAATCAGAGCAATCAACAATTCTTCCTTAGCTCTAAAATTGTACTCAACATTCTTAATCTCAACAGCATGAGAAGGACCATTCTGAGGAATGGCATACCTATTCCTTGTAATGTTCCAATAGGGTTCACCAATACATATCATTTGACACTCCATTTGAGTCTGCCATAGAGAATAATTAGTTCCATAAAATCTCAAACTATCCTTCTTATATTTTTCCATCCTGGATCACCTCAAGCTATTAAAATTCTTCCAAGGAACCTACTTTGATACCAATTGTTGGAAACACAAGGGAAAACAACTGAGAGGGGGGCTAAATTAGCTGTCACAGAAATTTAAACTTATTCAACTTATTCTCATATATGAATGGTAACCATGAAAGAATAAATCATTAACACATCAAAAACACACATAACACCAAGATTTTTATGTGGAAACCCTATTAGGGGAAAAACCATGGTGGAGGTCAGTCCACAAGATTATACCCTGTTAAAATTATAATAAAAATAATATGGGAAATGCACACTGTCTAGAGCTCACTACTCAAATACAACAAGGTTTACTGCCCAAAGGAAGAAATATTGTCTTATAGAAACATTCATATTACATCCGTAGGATTTTGAACTAAGAAAATAACATCTACTCAAGCCTGATTACAGTTCCGGTTAAGCACATAAACTCTACTTTCTCTTCTTCACACTCTAATTTTTCCTTCAAATTATTAGGAAATTATTCACAGATCTCATACACACCATGCCTTCAAAATGGAATAAACAATTGCTTATATATAAGAGATATCAAGTTTCCACAATCCATAATCATGAATCAATTTTTCTTCTGGCTTTGATTGTGTTTGATTCATGCTTATATATATCTGCAACAAGATATTACATTGTTACATGTCAACTTCAACAAAATAATAAAACATGTACAAACTTTCAGCTCAATCCATGGATAATTTTCAATGCACACCAACCAAAGTTGGCCACAACATAGTGAAGACCAAAAATAACATCCTCAAACATGAAAACACTTAAAAAATTACTTCTCGAATATCTATAACTTGTTACAATCACCCTGTTAGCCATGAACATGAAAAACATGAACACGCAAGAGAAAACCACCAATCGTGAGCTCAAAGATCGATGTGGATGTGCAACACAGATAGAGAATGATCTAGAAAATCCACAAGCATCATGAATCACAAAAAAATCATCCGTAACAACTCAACTTACAAGAATCACACCATCTTAATTCAGGAACACCAACTAAAGCAACAAAAAAAATATCAGAACATAGATACTGATAACTCGATCAAATCTTCACGTGGATCTCTAAAATTTAATATGTATAAAATAGATGTACTCGAAAGCAAACCATTTGATCTAAAACCTATGATTATCAATATACTGAGCTAGCCAATAGACTGAACTTCACTACATCATCGACAACCTGCAACTCATTTTATTACAATTTTCTCAATATCCTCAACATATACATCCTTGAAGACATTAATACCAATAGTGTTGACATCAATGACAACCATATATTAGTAACACAACCACAACATCCAATAGGTTTTGGAAGAGGTACAGGGTGCTTCTCTTGTGGGCAACAGGGTCAAATTATTGGGTAGTTCCCTCAAAAGGGCACATCCGAATTTAGTTAGAGACCAGCGGCTTTTGAGCCAACATAGGGGATGTAGGTAGATCACATAGAGTTTTTTCTACAATTGACAATTGCTAGGCTAAGCACCAGGGTACAATGGTTGAGACTTCAAGTGTGTTATAGGGTAGTAGAGTCTCTATTCTCTTTTATTCAAGTGCTTTAGATTCCTTTATTTCTCCTTCCATAGTAGCACAATGTGGACTTGTGGAAGTGCAATAGGATGATAGGTGGCAGGTCGAATTGGCCTCTAGTGTTAAGGTCACAGTTGACTCTTAGCGAAGGGATTTATTCATCCTAGTGTCTCTTCTTGGAGAGCACCAGTTATATTTGTGAAGAAGAAGGATGGGTCCCTTCGATTGTGCATTTATTACCAGTAGTTAAACAAGGTGACAGTGAGAAACATGTATCTATTATCGAGGATGGATGATCTATTTGATCGGATCAAGGGTGCCAGGGTATTTTCAAAGATTGATCTTGAGTCAAGATATCATCAGTTGTGCATCTTCAAGGAATATATCCATAAGACTTCATTTTGTACTCGTTATGGACACTATGAGTTCACAGTTGTGTCATGCAGGTTAACGAATGTGTCATCTGTGTTCATGATTTTGATGAATGGTGTGTTCCGCACCTATCCCAACAAGTTTTTCTTGGTATTTATAGATGACATTTTGATATATTTGAGGACCATGGAGGAGCATGAGGAACCTTTGAGGCAAGTGTTATAGTGTTTGAGGGAGAACCAGTTGTATGCTAATTTGGTGAAATGTGAGTTTTTCTAGATGAAGGTGAGATATTTAGGTCATGTTATCTCTGGTGAGGGCATTGTCGTGGATCCTTCAAAGATCCAAGATATCATTGATTGGCCTACACCCACTAATGTTGCAAAGGTTCACAGTTGCATGGGGTTCTGTAGGTTACTATCGATAGTTTGTGCAGGACTTCTCAAGGATATCCCACCCCATTACTTCTCTTTAGAGGAAACAAAAGAAATTCATTTGGTCAGAGCAATTTCAGGAAAGCTTTTTAGATTCTTAAGGAGAGATTTACCAGTGCACCTATCTTAGCTTTTCCTAATCCTACTAGGGATTTTGTGGTTTGGATAGATGCTTCCTTAGAGGGTTTAGGAGTTGTTTTGATGCAGGATGGTCGTGTGATTGGCTATGAGCCTTGCAAACTCAAGGATCATGAGTTTAACTATCCTCCACATTATATAGGTTAGTCATTGTGGTTCATGCCTTGATGAGATGGAGGCACTTTTTACTCGGGCACTAGTTTGAACTACAAAGAGATCATCATAGTTTGCAGTATATCTTCACACAGCCTAATTTGAATGCGAGGTAGAGACGATGGATGGAGTTTCTATGTGAGTATTATTTTGAGGTGAAATTCATTCAAGGAAAGGAGAATGTGGTGGTGGATGCACTTAGTCACTGGAAACATGAGCTTTTGGTGGTGACTATTGATGTGGATTTGAGGAGCTAGAGCCTTTCCGCACTTCCTTCAGATAGTTGGTATTAGGAAGTGAGGACTGAGGTGGAGTCAAGGAGAGCTTTAGAGGGTATATTTGTAGGATATTCCCTTGATTCAGATGGCATTTTGAGGAACTTGGGTTATATTTATTTTCCCTCTTCAGGATATCTTCATACTTTGATCATGTTGGAGGCACATCAAGCACCCTATTAAGCTCATCTAGGTGTCAAAAAGATGCACACAAACCTTTGATAAATGTACTTTTTGGCCGAAATGAGGAGAGATATTGCTGATTTTGTGTCAAGATGTTTAGAGTGTTAGAGGGTGAAGGAAAAACACCAGCATCCTACAGGTCTTTTACAACCTCATCTGGTCTCAGAGTGGAAATGGGACATTATCTCATTGGATTTTATTGTTGGTTAACATGTTTCTTCCTGTCGGCATGATGCCATTATGGTCATTATGGAAAGGTTGACGAAGGTGGCACACTTCTCTCCTATTCATTCTTCATACAATGCTTTGCCAGTGGCAAAAATTTTCATGGAGGACATTGTCAGGTTACACAGTATTCCTCACCAAATTATTTTAGATAGAGATCTAGTGTTTACTTCAACCCTTTGGACATCCCTATAGCATGCATTGGGGACCCAATTGAACTTCAGTTCAGCTTATCATCTAGAGATCGATGGGCAGACCGAGAGGGTCAATTAGGTCCTTAAGGATATGCTTCATATGTATGTCATGGATCAATAGTCACGTTGGGAGGACTACCTTTACTTGGTGGAGTTTGCATACAATAACAGTTATCACAATTCTATCAGCATGTCTCCTTTTCGGGTGTTATATGGTCATCCTTGTCAGACCCCATTGAGTTGGGATTGTTTGGAGGAAAGAGTTATTCTTGGTCCAGAGATGCTTCAAGAGATGGAGCAATAGATTATTTGCATTAGGAAACATTTGATAGTAGCTCGGGATAGATAGAAGAAATATGTTGATGCTCATAGGGTGGACTGTCAATTCACTATTGGTGACCAGGTATTCCTATGGGTGCATTCGTGAAAGAGTCTAATCCATTATGGAAAAGGCTCTAAGATCACACCACACTTTGTTGGGCCTTTCAATATTTTGGAGAGGATTGGTCTTGTAGCATATTGTCTTTCTTTGTTGCCTAGTCTCTCATGCATTCATGATGTGTTTCATGTTTCAGTTCTTAGACCTTATTATCTAGATATATCTCATGTCCTTGATTGGAATGCATTATAGGTAGAGGATGGGTAGCTAGCTTTGGAGTCTGTGGGCATCATAGAGCATAGGAGACTCACACTTAGGGGATGATACATTGAGTAGGTTAGGGTCTAGTGGGATCTGAATGATGAGTCTTTGGCTACCTGAGAAGATGCTTACAAGATGAGAGAGTTATATCCATACTTGTTTGCAAGCTTCCAAGAGTAAGCATGGTCCTAAGGGGGAGGATGTAGTGCCCCTCAGTTTGCTTTTTGTTTCGTACAGTCACTTAGTTACACTTGGACATTATGATTATGTTTGATGATGTTTGAACATTTTGATTTTGTTTGATGATACTTGGACATTATGATACTATTTGGTGATATTTAGATATTATGACATTTTTGATGCTCTGTTATGATGACACTTTTATATCTGATGATATGATGATACCATTCTTTGTAGATTAGTTTAATTTTCTATGTGAGTTATCATGGATATGAATAATATGTGATTGTAGATGTATGTTTTATCATGATTTGATATCGGTATATTATGTGTTGATGATTGAGTGAAGGGGAATTGTGTCGCATCACTCACTTGTGAGTACCCTGCGACTCTATGATTTTCCCTTCACGGTGTGGTTGACTATTTCTCTATGCACATGTTCAACCATGTGATTTGTTGTAGGTTGTAAGTACCAGGCATTGACTCCACCTGACTCACTAGGTCTGAGCATGCCTTATACCCAATGGAGATAGTTGTTTTGGAGATAGCTATTGGAGATTAGGATTGCACCCTCAAACAAGTTGGGCTTGTTTATCCTGCCTTAGCATGGAAATGCTCTAAAATTGTGGGTAAGTCTGTACAATAGAGCGAATCTCCAGATCAAGGATGGTTCCCTCTAGATAATCACCTAAACTATGAATTTTCTGAGGAAAAGGAGTGAAAAATAAGAAAAAGAAAACTATAGCTAATGATGATCAACTAAAAATTTGTGATTTTGACCAAAACTGACTCACAACACCACTCTTACAAGGAAATCTATTCTCACAATCCACTTTAGAACACCTAGCACATTAGTATTTTGAATAAAGATTCTTGAACAATGAATACAATATGCAACTTTCACTAATTGTCACTCTTGATTATAACTCACAATAATAAGACTAGGAAAGATCCCCTATTTTGAATCACAAACAAAATAATATTATTACTGTGATCCTATGACAAGCAAAGTGGAAGGAAAACTCTGGTGATTTTATTGCAAATGAAGGAGCCAAAGCATAAGAATCTGATTTAAAAGTTTACAAAACTCTCTCTGCAATGCATAGGAGAGTAAAACTGAAAATGTGAACCCTGAGAAATTCAAAATTTCTCTAATATAAAGGCATGACCATGGTACAAAAATAGAAAAATCAGGCCCAAAAAGCAATTCATTATGCATTTTTGAGCTCCTCCAAAAATCCTAAAAAAGTATCCACCTAAACAACTCCAAATGGTATCAAAAGATAGAAAGTTTTCATCTCCCAAGGGTTGATCCAAAAAGCCCCAAAAATCGTGTTCCAATTGTCCAGAACTAAAAATAGAAAGCTCAAATTTCCACCTCTTTTCCAAATCCACCCAACAACTAAACTCAAAATGGAAATTTTTGTTGTCACTCAAGTGCATCATCAAACTACTTAAAATAACAACTAACTTAAGCAATTTACAGAAACATTTCTTATCTAGTGTTTTACAACTTTACAGTTTTCTAAATTTCAAAAAAGAAAGTATCTCTCTATTGCATCTGATCTTTTCAAGTTTTTCCTTCAAATCCTTTGATTTTCCTCTTTTTATCTTTAATTATATTGAGTTTTTGCATTCAATTTTTTGTAAAAATCAACATTTACATTCAATACTCCTTTAGATGATTGATTTTTCTATAAAAAATCATAAAAATATTTTTCCTCATTCACTTAGGCAATTTTTTTTATGACCTAAAGTCATCCTTTGGACTCCATAAGAAACTCGGCATGAAATTTTCTCTAAGGAAAGAAGAAAGATACACTAGAAGGGGTCATATGCATATCATGTGATTTGATTTTCTATAAAAATAAAAATAAAAAATATAATCCATAGGCTTATTGACCTAGGGACATGAAAATGGGGCCTTTGAAAGTGCAAATAAATGTGATAAAAATCACATTGGGGCCGACCATAAGGTAAAACCCTAAACACAAAAAGGCTCTCAAAATGATGAATTGGCCAATCATTATCACTATTGGCCTTTGGAGAAAGACATGGGTCTACCTGTGCCGCCATGGGAGACTTAGGGTTTTGGTTTTATCGGCCACCATTGAGTTTTCTTCTTCGAAGCTTCAGGCATTCGGCCTTCTCGATTATGGTAAGATTTGAATGCATTTTGTTTCCTCTGTTGGCTTTTATTTTGATGGAGAAACAACCTTAGAGGCCTTCGCTTCCACCGTTTCTTAATGCATTTTCTCTTTTTTTGTGTTGCCATTTTCCTTTCGATTCTTATGGCCATCTATGGAGGGGCTTTCTTAAGGCATTCTTTTGAGTTTTGGCCATGGATTCCATCAAGTTCTTCCACTAGAAATGAAGGTAACCTTCACTTCTCTCTTATTCTCTTGCATTTCTCTCTTAAATAAAGCTTAGTAAAGATTTTCTTTTGCTAAAAAAATGAAGCTCTCTAGATTATTGAGCTCGACCATTTTTCTAGTCGTGGACACACTATGCATTCTTCTTTATTTCTGCAGCATAGACCCTGCTAGGCTTGACCCATGTAGTGTGAATAATGCCATTGCTTGTTCATAGATTTTGAGCATAAATCCTAAGTGGGTTTTGTGGCTTATGAAGAAATTTTTCTCTATGTTTTTGATTCTCTATACATTGACTCAACACAAAGCTTTAGCAAGCTTTAGAAAATGTGGATTTTATGTGAGTTTTTCACTTGGCTATCTATATTGGCCACATCCACTGTATGCTTCCTTCCTTCTTTGAAGAAATCATTAGGGCTCGACCATCCACCTGTAGGTGCTATCATTGATAAATGAGGAACATATTATGATGAAAGATCCTTTTATGAGTGTCTTTGAAACCTTCATGGCTTCGAGCTTGTGTCTTTTTCACTCCACTGAATTGAGAATATGAACAAAGGTTCAAACCCTTACTCTCTTCTTTTGCACTTGACTCTAGCTTTACAACCCTAGATGAGCATTATGGCTTTTGGAATTAGAGATTTTGGATTCTCCAGGTTGTGGGCATGAAACTATGAGTTGGGTTTTCTTCTTCCATTTTTGAAATTGATTGAGCTCCACTATTTTCATTTTGGAAATACCTCATGGAAAACAAAACAATGGGGTTTGTTTCAAACCTGAATTGACACCACATGTATTTGCATATTTTGGAAACATGCCTTTATGAGTTGACCTCTTGTAGCTTGAATACATGTTTTTAGAGAAACACAAAGGCTTCATCTCTTGCCCCTGCCACTATCATAGTTCAAATTTAAAATGTAGATGCAATCTTGTTTTCTCTATTCCTACATATGCATCTTATTACATGGCAGATTTAGCATCGTTGTCCCATTTGCTTTGAGACCCTAGTAATTTTAAGCATTGTTTATTGTTTCAGATCACCATAATGTTCTATTTGCTCACATATATCACTGTAGCCATTTTCATTTACTCTTTTTAGCATGCTCTTTTTCTAAAGGTAGGCTTACTCTGTTCTTGCAACAAACATGAATCTTGTAGGGAAATTTGATGCTTATTATCACATTTAGATGCTTAATTTGAATGTTTTCAATTCAATTCTTAATGAGTCAAGGCCATGAAACTTTTACACATGTTTGTAAAATAGGAATTTTGAAACAAAACTTACTTATTTTGGAAAATCCTCTTCAATAATGATGTTGTCTTGAACCATACTTTGAGCAACCTTTGGCATTATGAGGACACTTCTTTGTAATAGATTGATGTTTTCAGCATTCCCTTTCTGACATTTGTCAAAATTCAAATGCATTTGAATGTTTTAAAATCATTCACATTATATTTCTTTCCCACCATCTTGTGCTTCATTTTGTGTTGCAAACAAATACTAAACCATGCAATCAGATTTATCTCCTAACTGATGATTCCATAATACAGAAACAAGTTCAAAATTTGTAAATTACCTCCATGTATGTTGTTGTTCCACATTTCATTTATCCTTTGATTTAGCATGGCATCTTTGCATTCATCCTTTTCCTTGAATAAATCACTTACAACCACTTGTCACTTTGTATCTAACAGAGGCAACCCGTCCTCTGTACTCTTCATGCATTTTTATCTCTTGAACAACAACATGATGATATGAATGCAATGCTTGCATGAAAGATTTTGAAATATGAAGCACTCTGTTATGATGTTCTAGAGCTTTTCATTTGCTTCAACAGTAAGTGATGATTTATAAACAAGGCATTATGTATGTTTTTTCACTATCACATTATGAGATTATGTACTTGAACAATTGGTCACTCATGATTTTCAATTCATTGCATCTTGAGAGTTGACTGTCCTAAATGGTTAACTGTTTGAGTCCTCTTGTCACTTTATGATGCACTTCATCTAATGTATGTCTTTACTTGAGCATTTTGGATATGTTTCTTTATTATTCCCTCTTTGAATGCTTGAGGGATAGCATGTCGGGTCTCAACCCTTGTGAGAGCCTGTTTTACATCACATGCTTTATAATATTCAATCTGGATCAACAACATGGCTTGTCATATACCTGTACATGGAAACAAACAATGTTAGATAAAAAAATATATTATTTGATGTTTCCTCCTTGACTCTTGGCACATTTCTTGTTCTTGATCAGTTGTTTCAATGTATCATTAGTAGCATTCTCCATTATTGTTGATAATTCACATAGGAATGTTCATAGTCAAAGCTCTAACAACTTTTGATATCTCTTGTAGGTCTATTAGGAGTTTGGGGACAAGGATGGTGCACCATTCCATAATCAACTTGAAGACTTACATGCAATTATGATTATGTTCATTCTTATGTGTCTTCTTTTCTTTCATCTTCAATAGTGTAGAATGCTTATGTTGCTACATTGTCACAACTACTCCCACAACTTGTGTGGGACATTTGGTTCTTCATTACCCAATGAATATAAATACAACATTTGTGAAATACTTGTTCAATTCTGTATTTTTCTCCTTTATGTAAAATAATGTTTGAACATTGTAATTGAATATCAAAATCAAAGCATTTCTTTTCCATTTCATGCAATGCTTAATGTTGTAATTGATATCATAAAATTTAAACACACTACATTTCAAAATCCACAATAACTCAAATACTTGCAATGGTTAAACATCTGTAGAGATAAATTAAAATTTCCACCTTAAAATGAATCTTTGAACAAACCAGCTCTGTCAAATTGAGCTGTAGTGAAAATTTGATAACAATAGCACTGGGTCCCCCATGTTGAGCCATTATCTTGAAAGGATAAGTATCCAATTGGTCACGCTGTCAACGTTGTCTTCCATTTTTAGTCAATTGGTTCTATTTTGATCTAGTCTATGTTTTGGTTTCATTATGTGGTGATTTAACTTAGTTTTGCTTGATAAATTATTTGATTAATTAATAAATTAAATAAATTGTTTTGGTGAAAAATAATGATAATATTTATAAATATTGTTGATTAAATTATTCAATTAAATTAATATTCTAACAGAGATGAGGTAATTAAATACAAGCATAAATATATTTATTGAGAGATGATTTATAATAAATTAAAAAATGATAAAATATTGTAAATATATATATATATATATATATATATATATATATATATATATATATATATATATATATATATATTCTATTTCAAATTGCAACAAATAAATGGTTAAATAAATGGTAATATAAGCAAATGATAAAAGTGGGAAAAAACTGAAGCATTAAATGGAAATTCCTATTTGGGGACTGCTTTTTGCAGCCCATTAACCATGCAGTTCCATGCAACTCAAGTGGTCACTAGAAATTTAATTAATGGGCTAAAAATGAAAAAAAAAACAGGGAATCTTCTTCAATTTTTATTTTGGTAAATAAATTGTCTTTTGGTAGACTTTTCATGGAGATTATGAATGGGGAGTTTTGGTTTTGGGGTTTTCCCCTGAAATTTTTGCTGGTTCTCAAAGAACTTTATTTTTGGGGAAAAAAATTTTGAATAGGAATTTCTCAATATTGTTGAGGAAAATTATGAAAGGGGATTTCTGAAAATTGTTTGGAGAATTTTGAACTTGCATTTTCTGAAATATAGTTGGAGATTTGAAGAAGAGGAGCTGCAAGTCGAGGAGCTAGTTCTTGGCATCAATCTTCAGCTGTTCCAAATCATCTTTTATCCAGGTTCCTTTCTTTCAAATTTTTATCTCAGTAATGAAGTAAATGTTTGCCTGTAGATGTTGTTTGGAAATGTGACATTCGTCTATTTTATGCTCGTATGAAGGAACAACTTGAATGGGCAATTGTATATGTATTCATTCTCTGAAATTTTAGTTGCTCTGTATGGTGTCCTTTCCCCTTGTCAACTTTTCAGCTTGTAACTCTACTTTTGGACATTTTAAATTCATTTAGGCATGGAGATTCAGACGACTTATTGAATTTAAATAGGATGAGTTGATGAATATGGAATCATATATATATCACAGCATCGATATCGAGCCTCTGCTAGATTTGTTATGACATGTTTTAAGCATGATCCGTATGAATAAACACCAGAAATCATTTGCTTTTCATCTCCAAAGTTGTGTTCCGAAGGAAACCATGAAAATGCCAACTTCTAGCTTACTCTACGTGTAGCATGTATGCAGAACGTGGAAGCATAGCCAAGGCACGTGGTTTCTTCCGTAACCCCAGGCTGCCAGTTCTCTTTAACGCGTGGAGGTTAAAAGAAGCCAAAGCCTGTGAGGTGTTCGATAGCATGCCTAAATATTTGCACTTTTCTAGCATTCTGACAATCTGCAGGAGCCTCTATGCAGAAGCCCCGGTTTTCACGTGGTCTCTTGCTTAGGAATGCCCGCAGAGCCTCTGCCAATCTGCAGAGCGCCAATCAGAGAGCGCCATAAAAAACTTATTGAATATTTGGAGTAAAAAACATGCATCTTAACTGACCGAACTAGCAAACAAGAAATGAATCTTAAGAAAAACTGAATTCTGATTGGTCAGCTCAGCGTGGATTAATCACTGTTTATCGTTTCAAGCATTCGCTATAATTCCCTGGCAGCAACTAATAAGCCCGCCTTTTGGTCTATGGTGCAATTCTCTCTTTTGTAATATTTGATTTCCTTTCATCATCATAAATTGTTGAAAACCATTTTGTTTGGCTCCTTGCTTGAGAGACTTATGTTTCCTTTCATAGCTCAATACCCTGCTTAATGCTTGAGGCCGACTCAACCTGACAATTTGTGTCACTGTCTTTTCCTCCTGCTGGAAATTCGTCTCTCTGAGAGCTGCGAATTCCATTATTTTGTTATAGCCTTCTTCAACGTTAAGTCAGCTTTGACAATTTCTTGAGTTGACAATGTTTGTGTGCTTCACAATCAAAGCCAATTTCCTTGACTCATAAACAATATCTCTGGAATTCCATTTTTGCTAGTTGTGGAATGCGAATTACATTCTACCGCATGAGGTATCTCTTTGTTACCCAACCGCGGCTTGTATGGAAGGGGTTTCGCATTCAACAGTAGTATTCTCTTGATTTTGTTTATGTCAGTTGGATTAGCATTCTCCTCTAATTCCTTACCCTGCTAATCGCGCCATGATGTCTGAAGAATTCGCTATTTCTTCCTTCCATATTGGTCGCCGTCCCTATCTACTGGCTGGCCAAATTTGTATTGCTAACATTTAATCAATGAAAGGTATTCAGTGATGAGTATCTTGGCATTGACTTTGCTATAAACTTTATGGTTTACCTTCAATTCCCTTATTCTTTTTGCATTTGATAAGTTGTCTTAAGCTGAAGTTTCTCCTGAGTCACAAGCGTAGCCCTCTTTTCCCTTTAGACTCTTTCATTGCTAATCGTTTGTAGGATTTAATCATTTGTACCACATGATTGATGTGCTTTGAATCCTTCGAACTAAAGGATATTTCCTTAACATTATACCCTCGCACCCCTCCTAAACTCTTTTTCATGCTTGTTCGTTGTAATCATGGCTGCGATTGAGTTGGAATATACTTTGCATCGTTCGGCTGTTGAGGTTACGCTATTTTCTGCCCATTCTCTTTATTTGTTACTATGTGTTGCTTTTAGAAATCGGCCTCTTATGGTTTGTTTATCGATTTCATATATATAAAATATATAAATAAATATATAATGGATATGTGGGTATAAATGTTGTTATAAATGATATAGGATTAATGCTATATTCTAATACATCATTCTGCTGTCCGCACAATATGAATCTATCTATACATACAAACATTCAAAAATATATATATATATATATATATATATATATATATATATATATATATATATATATATGTGATTGATGTGTTATGTTTTTATTAAGTATCTTGTTATGTTTAGAGTATTAAAATTAAATAGATAAAAAGGAAAATGTTTATTAAATTTTATATATATATATATATATATATATATATATATATATATATATATATATATATATATATGTATGTATGTATGTGTGTGTGTATGTATATGTATATGTATATGTATATGTATGTATGTATGTATGTACATACTAGTATTTTGATTGATATTGTATATTAGTATATGTAGTTGTGTTCTCTAAAATATTGCTTAAATAGGTATTGTGTATATATATATGAGTGAAATATATATATATATATGTGTATTTTGGACACAATAAGAAGTTATTGTTGTCCTTACTACTATTTGTTCATGACTGTATAAAATATGAAACAAAAAAATAATTGATTGATATAGATAAATTTAAATAAAAGAAAGTTAGTGTAATTTAGAAAGAAATTATTATTGAAGCTTAATTAGTAAACTTGAATGATTATCTAGTGACTCACTTTAGACTTTACATGTTGTCATTGTTATAGAACTATTGTATGAAGCAAGTGAATGCTACTAAATTGTTAATGTTAGTGGGTTGCTCTATTGGTTATGTCTCGTTGTGGTGTGAGTTTTAGGAGTCTTTCAGGAGCTAAGGGGTATTGTTTTTCTAATGGAATCCTTGTCATTCTTTAAAATGATTGTTTTGTATTAAGTGAATATGTGATGGTCATTAGCCTTGCACAGTGTATCCACCTATGAGGTTGATCTTTTGGGAAACTATGAGTAGGAAGGGTTATGCCTCACCTTGTTGGTGGTTATTGAGTTTTTTTTGTGTTTGTGCAAGTGGCTTGCTCTTTGGTTTCATTGGGGTCTTCTTGTTGCTAATAGGGGATTTTCTCTCAATGGGGGTTGGTGCACAAAGTGGCACCTAAGTAACCCATGTGAGTTTTTTAATCAAGTGATAACCTAAAATGAACTAGGGAGTTGGATAGTAATAACACTAATCAAGATAAGTTAATGCCTCACTCATGACTCAAGTGCTCGTATAGGCTTGAAATGAGTCGAGAAGGCCTAGAATGGCAAGATCAACTACCTCATCCTCACGAGAGGTATTTTGATTCTGCATAGGGATGCATGAGGGGTTGGACATTGGTAGAGGCTACCAGGGTAACCTAGGATGGGGGTCAGGGACTAGGAAAATCATCTTGGGTAACCCATGCAAACTATGTGATGGCACTCCTCCTATGACAAGCTAGTATCCCTTGTCTCTTGTTTTTCCTTGGATGTTTATGTGCCTCTGGAAGTGATGTTACTGTCATTAATGTTGTACCTTACTTGTTCATTGATGTCATGTTAGCCTTGTGTTACCCTTTTCCTTATGTCTGCTTGTGATGGTGGGACCCTTTGCTATCTCCTAGCCTGGGGGTGGACCTTTGGGTTCCACATGGTTGGGTGGAAAGTGCATTGTACTCCATTGGGTTCCCTCTCCTTGTTCGTGATTGTGGTGACTTCTCCGAGATTGAAGACTTTTGCATTCTACTAGCTCATGTGGATTGCTACTCTTGTACTTGTATTGTATCATAATCTGATGTATCATGTATCATACTTGATGTACACTCCTCACATGTATACGAGGATATATTGTTGTTCAGATGTATAAATGTAATGATGTAAACTGATGTGGAATACTATTATGCAATGGAATTGAAATAGATGGTATTGTTTATGTACTTAAATGGTTGATTCAATTGATCTCCTTTGAATTCATGTAATGGTTGTAATACATTCATGGTTCATTTAAATGGAATGTTTAGATGGAATTCTTTATTGTTATTAGAAATTGTTTAATGTAATGTATCATAGTTTCTAATTTAGTTAATGGGTATTGAGTAGTGTAGTTGTGAACCCTGGAGGGCTTAGAATAGAAAACCAGATAATAGCTCTCTTGCAAATATGTGAATGTTATACCTTCCAAAAAAAAATTTGTTTTGTCTTAGGTGTTAGATTGTTGTCCTCTAGGGTTTCATGGTGGGGAATTATCAATATATTATTTTCCACACACTCTACCACCTTCTCTCACTCTCTATCACACCCAAATCTTTAGTGATGATCTCATTTATTGATGCAGGAGCATCAAGTGGTGGAAGGGCAATCT
The DNA here is from genome assembly GCA_007258455.2 of Sequoia sempervirens. Lineage (NCBI taxonomy): Eukaryota > Viridiplantae > Streptophyta > Pinopsida > Cupressales > Cupressaceae > Sequoia > Sequoia sempervirens. The sequence continues at coordinate 37,069 of VDFB02295572.1, forward strand.
TGCATCACCCAAAAATAGTTAAATTTTAAGTTTCTTGGTTTTTAAATGTTTTTATTTTTTTGGATACCCTTTTCGTCATAATGAAATTCTCAATTTATGGTTTTTATTTTCTATTCCTGGGTTGAAATATATTGCAGTTTTAGTTTCCCAGGTTTGCACCTAAAAATCTTTCGAATGAGATTTGAGGCACTTAGAGTTCCCGGAACGGCCCCAAAACTTGCTGAAATTGACATAGCAAATTTCAAGCACGTTATTATTTTGAGACATTTCCAATGGTTCAAACGATTCGCGAATCGAAGTCCCAGATCAAAAGTTATGGCCCCAGGAAGTTGGCATACTTTCTAGAAGATACAATTGCAAATGCTCTTCTGAAATTTGAGCTTCATGTTGTAAATTTTCAGTGCCAAACCGCCTAAACTCAAATTTGAATGTTGTTTTGGCTCCAAACTAATGAGGAGCTCTATTTATGGGCAGGTTTCTAATTTTTGGGTAACTTTTTGGGGACAAGCTCGCATGTTGCGAAAGGGTTATTCTATAGCTTTCTATAACTTGCATGTGGTAGAACTTGGGGATTCGAGATCCTCTACATGTAAGAAGTTCCATTTTTTGAATAATAAAATTATTCTCTTGTTTGTAGGTTATTTTCTAAGTCTCGAGCTGCGCCCTCATCAAGTGGTATTAGAGCGGGTTTTCTTGAGCGTGTGGACAGATCGCTGATCGTGAGGCAGTTCACACCAGGACCGTGGTTGTGGGTCAAGTTCAAGAAAGATGCCTCCAAGAGTGGTGCCTGGTAGGTGTGGTGGTGCCAGAGGTGGTCAAGGCAGCAGAAATGCATTGGCAGCCCTCCAGAGATTGATTGATGCATTACAAGAGCAATTGAGAAGAGGGTTAAACCCGAGGGAGGAAAGTGAGGAAGAAGGAGAGGAAGAAGGTTTAGATGTAAAAGAGGAAGAGGAAGCAATTGATCAAGACCAAATGCGGCTAATAAGGGCCATTTCGAAGATTGAGAAAAGACCTAGAGCAGAAGTCCCCAGTTATTCCAGAAGTCTGAACCTGAAAGAGTTGATCGACTGGATCAACGAGCTAGAAGAATATTTTGAGTATGAGGAAATAAAGGACCCAGATCGGGTTAAGTTTGAAAAAATGAAGCTGAAGGGCCATGCCAGTATTTGGTGGAAAGAGGTCAAGTTGGAAAGAAATTGAAGAGGAAAAGGCAATATCACTAGATGGGATTGCATGGTAGAGAAACTGAAGAAGCAGTTCATACTAGTGGACTACGAGTTAGATCTGTTGAAGAAATTGCAAGGGTTGAAGCAAGGAAGCAGATCTATGAAAGAATATATTGAAGATTTTCACAAGATAATCATCAAAATGGGTCACACATAAGCCAATAAGGAGAAGGTAGCCCAATATCTTAATGGGTTACGACCAAGCATTCAGGAGGAGTTAAGCCTAGTCAGAATGACCACCATTGAGGATGTGTATCAGTTTGCTCTAAAGGTGGAAGAGAAGTTGAACAAAAGATTTGATGGCAAGCAAAAAGGATGAGGAGGTCAAAGCGGAAGGGGCAATGGTAGACCTTCAGGAAGCCGAAATGATGATGAAAAGAAAAGTGAAGATGTGGGTACCAGCTAAAGCCAAAGGAATGACAACTCCTACCGCCCTTGTGATCAAAAAGTGGTGATCAAAGAGGTAGAGGACGAGGGAGATATGGACAAGGATGGAAGAGGTGGTTTGAGGCATGTTTCAGTGTGGTGAAAAAAGAACTTCGAAACCTATGAATGTCCACAACACCAAGGAAGGGCAGACAAAAGGCCAGAAGGTCATGGAAGGGTTGCGCATGCAGATGAGGAGGCCCAATCTGAACATTCAGATGATGTTGAAAGGGGAGAAGCCCTAGTGATTAGGAGAGCCTTGGTGACTGAGGAAAAGGAACCAGAACAGAGAAAGAATCTATTTCACACAAGGTGCAAGTGTGAAGGAAAATGTTGTGATGTCATTATTGATGGTGGGAGCACTGATAATCTAGTGTCAGAGGAGATGGTCACAAAGTTGAAGCTGAAGAGGGAAAGGAACCCGCATCTGTATCGGATTGCCTGGTTGCAGAAAGACCACAAAGTTTTGATCAATGAACAATGCCTAGTAAAGTTCAAGATCGGGAGCTACCATGATGAGGTAATCTGTGATATTATCCCCATGGATGCATGTCACATGTTGTTGGGGATTCCGTGGTAGTTCGATAGGTGAGCTATACATGATGGCCATGCAAACACTTATTCCTTGACAAAGGATGGGGTTCGTCACAAATTGAAACCCCTGAAGGAGACTGAAGAAAAGGTATGCAGTAGTGCTAGAATTTGTTATGTAGATGGAAGAAAAATTTTAGAAGGTATGAAGCATGAGCGAGTGTGTTATGCATTGATTCCTAGAGTGAGCAAGGAGGATAGTGAGAAAGTTCCAGAAGAAGTTTTTGGGATGTTGGATGAGTTTCAAGATGTTGTTTCTAATAATGTACCTGAGGGTTTACCACCAATAAGGAAGATCAGTCATCAGATTGACTTGATTCCTGGAGCTAGTTTGTCAAATAAGGTAGCTCATAGGATGACTCTAGCAGAAAATGAGGAGTTGAACAGACAAGTTCAAGAATTGTTGAGAAAGGGTTTGATACGAGAGAGTTTGAGTCCATGTGCAGTACCTGCAGTACTAGCACCAAAGAAGGATGGGGAGTGGAGGATGTGTACAGATTCCTGAGCCATAAACAAGATAATTATTAGATTTCCCACCTTAAAGGATGGATGACTTGATGGGTATTTGAGTGGGCGTAGTACTTCACAAAGATTGACTTTGAAGAGTGGATATCCGCGAGATCCATTATTGAGAGGGAGATGAATGGAAAGGCTGCCTTCAAGACCAAGAAGGAGCCTATCTGAGTGATTAGTCATGCCTTTTTAGACTGCTCCAATCTGTGAAGCACATTCATCGTCATCATAAACAATTACTAAAAATTTAAGGAAGTTTTGTTATTGTGTATTTAGATGATATTTTGATTTTCAGTAAGACGTTAGATGAGCATCTGATGCATATTCAAAGAGTCTTTGAGAAGTTAAGAGAAGGGAAACTGTTGATTAATCTAAAGAAGTGCAGTTTTGTGAAGAGGGAGTTAGTGTACTTGGGGTTTGTTGTCTTAGCAAAAGGTTTCAAGATGGACCTAGAGAAGGTGAAGGCTATTCTGAAATGGCCTACCCCAAGAACTGCTACCGAGGTGAGATCTTTCCATGGTTTGGCTAGTTTTTATAGAAAGTTCATTAGAAACTTGATGTTGTGGATACGAGCAAGAACAATGAGAGGGGATAGAAAGAATCAAGTGGAACATTGGAGTGACAAAAGTTTTGGTGTTGAAGCGAGGTGAGCAACTTGTTCTGTACCCTCCCCAGATTTCAACAAGGTGTTCCAGTGGATTGTGATGCGGTGGATTTGTGCCATTGGGCGGTGTTGAGCCAAGAAGGTAAGCCCATTGCCTATTTCAGTGAAAAGTTAAATGATGCCAAGAGAAAGTATTTTGTATATGATCAGGAATTTTATGTAATAGTTCAAGCATTAAAGAAATGGAGACATTATTTGTTGCCGAAGGAGTTTGTTCTATATACTGATCATTAGGCCTTGCAGTACCTAAATAGTCAGGGAAAGTTAAATCAAAGGCATATGAAATGGGTAGAGTTTTTGTAGAGTTATAATTTTGTTTTGAAACATAGGAGTGGGAAGTCAAATAGGGTTGCAAATACCTTAAGTAGGAGGCATACATTGATGAAAAAGATGCAGATTGAAGTGGTTGGGTTCAATGAACTCAAGACACTGTATGCAGAAGATCCTAATTTTGCAGAGGCTTGGAAAGCTTGCAAGGAACCTGTTACAGTGGACAGGACAAGGTGGTGGATTTCATAAATCTAGGATGGCATGTTATTTAAAGGGAAATCAATTGTGTATCCAAAAGGAGTTCCATGAGAGGAACGATAAAGAAGCATAGTGGAGGATTCCAATAGAACATTTTGAGTCGAGAGGATAAGACCATTGCCATTATCGGTGAGCATTATTATTGGCCTCAGTTGTCACGAGGATGTGAAGAAGTTTGTACAAAGTTGTAGGGTATGTCAAATGGCTAAAGGAATGAGCCAGAATACAGGCTTATATCAGCCCTTACTTGTATCAGAGAGGTCGTGGGAAGATATAAGTATGGACTTTGTTATTGGTTTGCCAAGGACACAACGAGGGAATGATTCAGTCTTTGTGGTGGTTGATAGGTTTTCGAAGATGGCACACTTCATTCCATGTTAGAAGACCCATGATGCAGTCCACATTGTTGACTTGTTCTTCAAAGAGGTGGTGAGGCTACATGGTCTGCCAAAGAGTATTGTTTCAGATCGTGACACCAAATTTGTGGGGTACTTTTGGAGGACCTTGTGGAAGAAGTTGAAGACAAAATTGAAGTTCAATTCTACACACCATCCACAAACAGATGGGCAGATAGAGGTTGTTAACAAGAGTCTAGGTAACCTACTAAGATGTTTGGTAGGAGATAAATAGGGATGGGACTTGAGATCACTTACCCGATGAGGAATTTTCTTACAACAATTATGTCAATAGAAACACCTAATCCAGATCACCATTAGGATTATTGTGTTAGCTATGGAGAGTAGCCTAGAACAGCTCGAGTGGGGAGGAAGATGGACCAAGAGAAGAAAATAAGTGCTGAAGTCGAAGATTTTGCAGAACACATCAAGGATATACATGAGAAGGTAAGAGAACATATTAACAAGATGAATATGTAGTATAAGGCTAAGGTAGATTAGAAGAGGAGGTATAAGGAGTTTCAGATTGGTGATGAAGTGATGGTCCACTTGAGGAAAGAAAGGTTTCTAGTGGGAACATATAACAAATTGAAGATGAAGAAGTTTGGTCCCTGTAAAATTTTGAAGAGGCATGATTCAGGGAATGCATATGAGGTAGAGTTGCCGGATGGATTCAACATTTCCCTGTGTTCAACATTTTAGATTTGATAGAGTATCATGAAGATGGAATGGAAACACTACATAGGAATAGTGTGGGATTCCAACACCTACTTCAGAAAGGGAGGAGAATCAAGCAATCTTGGATAGTCATGTGGGAAGGAGTACCAGAAATAAGTAGTATGAAGAATATCTGGTGAAATGGAGGGGAAGGCCTATGGAAGATTCATCCTGGCTATCTAAGGTAGTAGTTGACCAGTTGGGTTTTCCTCAACCATCAGAGAGGCGTGGCCGGGTCACTTCTCAAATTACCACTGGTGTCTGATGCAGAGAGCATCCAGTGGTGTAAGGGCAATCTTGCATCACCCAAAAATAGTTAAATTTCAAGTTTCTCAGTTTTTTAGATGTTTTTACTTTTTGGATACCCTTTTCGTCATAATGAAATTCCTAATTTATGGTTTTATTTTTTGTTCCTGGGTTGAAAGATATTGCAGTTTTAGTTTCCCAGGTTTGCACCTAAAAATCTTTCGAATGATATTTGAGGCACTTAGAGTTCCTGGAACGGCCCCAAAACTTTTTGAAATCAGCATAGCTAATTTTGAGCACGTTATTGACTTCGAGACCTTTCCAATGGTTCAAACGGTTCATGAATCGGAGTCTCAGATCAAAAGTTATGGCCCCAAGAAGTTGGTGCATTTTCTAGAAGATACAATTGCAAATGCTCTTCTAAATTTTCAACTTCATGTTGTTAATTTTCGGCGCCAAACCGCCTAAACTCAAATTTGAATGTTGTTTTGGCTCCAAACTAATGAGGAGCTCTATTTATGGGCGGGTTTCTAATTTTTGGGTAACTTTTTGGGGACAAGCTCGCATGTTGCGAAAGGGTTATTTTGTAGCTTTCTGTAACTTGCATGTGGTAGAACTTGGGGATTCGAGATCCTATGCATGTAAGAAGTTCCATTTTGTGAATAATAAAATTATTCTCTTGTTTGTGGGTTATTTTCTAAGTCTTGGGCTGCGCCCTCATCATATATAACCCACATCAGGTGTAATTTTAATTAGGTTGGCCTTATTAGAAGTAACACACAAAATTAAACATGTCCTCAAAGAATTTTATCCATAATTAGAACCTAAATTCAAAATTCAATTTACATCAAGATAGGTTGGCATGGACCTAATATAAATCCCACATAAGATAGAGTTACTCAATTATGCTCCAAAAAACATGAAACGTGTTAGGTTGGCCTAAAGATATACCTAAACAAAAAGTCTTCAACTGTACATGCAATTCATCAATTATGCCACCTTAGATCTCAATCTCCCATTGAATTCCCATTCAACTAAAATTTATTAGCTTATCTTCATCATCACAAAACAAAATAATTATTCATGAAGAAGTGCAAAATCTCCCACACTTATACACTGTACAATAGATAATTGTGATATACAGAGCTACACACTTTCATATCTTTCTAGAAACTATAAAAAATGTCATACAAAGTTGAATGCTACTACTGTAACTAATGAACTAAAAAGCTATAGTTACAATTGTATATGCTTATACCATCGTGCGGACCCAAAAATTGACACACTGAACAAGAAAACTGTCAAAGGAAATACTTAGCCAATCTCTTGATAAACCTTACTTACAAGATCAGCTTGCACTCTACATAAGTTACCAAAAGTACTTCCACACTATGCTAGGATGATCATAACGATGTAAAAATTAATGACAACAATGGATCAAATAATGTAAATACACTTCATGCTCATGTTTCCAAACTGCATCATAATTGATAGACTTCCAACTTCCAACAATCTCCCCCTTTGTCATTGATGACAACATACATATCAAAAAAAAATTTGGTGACTTCATTCAAAACTTGTCTCCAACTTACACATTTCTCTCCAAGAATTTTGATCAAAAAAATTTCCAACTAACTCTTCCCAAAATATAACTATAACTTCCTAAATTTTTTAACAAAAATATTTTTTCCATTTTCTCTCCCATTTTGATATCAATGGAAAAGGGTATGCAAAAGCTCAGTATGCTCCCCTTAGATATATTTTTTGACTCCCCCTCAACCAAAAAGAAACTTTTATGCAAATAAGGGATTTTGAAAACTTAGTAAAATGCATATAAGTAAGAATTGTCAACCTAAATATTTTCACCCTTTGAGCTTCTTCAAAATGTCCTACCAAGTAGATCTACGTTCTTCCCAAAGTATTCTTTCTTTTGCTAGAGTCCTACACTATAATACAAGTTCCATTAGTGTCTCTTCTCCTTCTTCCACAATACAGGGGTTGAGAGTTATTTCTGAGAATTTATCAGTACTAGTGAGGGCACTAGAGATAGGAGTATGCTTTATCTTCATTAAGTCCTTTAGCATCACATATTGTATGATTATTTCTTCCCTCTAATTCTATAAGGCAAAGAAATTTTCATGTAGCTGCACAATGCTAGTCCATTTTTTATTGTCCCTGTCTCTTGTTAGACCATAAGTATATGCTTCACATCCTATTTTTGTTTCAATGGAGTTCATGGCGTCCTTTATACTTCGTGTGTTATTCGACCATTTCAAGTAGTATGAGAGTAGTTTATGTGCTTCTTCTTCATAGATTTGAGCATCCTTCAAACATTCCCTTGTGATTCATCCATATTCTTTTCTGCAGACCTTGCCTCTAATTCACTTCTAGCTTTTCCTTTTAATCCAGAGAAATATACCTTCAATGAATCAACCAAGCATCTAAAATTTTCTATAGTAGATAGTGATGCATCAATGCTTGTTCTGAAGGTTGCCTCTTTTAAGGCTTTCATGGCTTCATCAATATCTTGTACACTTATATTTCTTATTCTAGTTTCATGCTCATCTTGAGCATAATTTGTGTGCATTCTTGCTTCTTCCATGTTGGTATCTTCCTGCACTACAACTTCTTATTTAACTTCAATCAGAGGATTAACAATGTTCTTTCTTTTCTTACATGTCCTCCTAGAACTGTCTAAGGCTTTAGCTCTAGACTTATCCTCTAATCCTAATCTGCTAAGGTCTTTGGGGCCTCCTATAAGCACTTTTGCATAGTGAATAGCTTCATCTTTAGTCACTTCATAGTCTAATTCAGAAATCCAAATACTTCTAGGCTCAATTACTTCCATGAAACATTCCAAAGAATGTCGCAAGAGCATCATCTTGAGCATCCAAACCCCCAAACCTTCATGGAGTAGAAAGGAAAATAGATACCAATATACCATACATGAATGTATGTTTTTTGTTCTTTTTTACTTCCTTCACGTTCTTCATCAAATGTTGTCAGAGTAACTCAAAAACGTCATAATCAACACCATTTTCAATCATACCTTCTGCAATGTGAACGAAAATGGTAGAGACAACATTGTCTCTATTTGGGTGACAAATTTTATGACCAATAAGCATTGCAGTGTACCAGATAGCTAGATTTCTAATTGTGTTCAAGGTGAGTTTTTTTTCTTCAAGGGTAGCACCTATCTTCTCCATTATGTCCTTAACTTTGATAGATTTTTGGTCTTGAACTGGTCTAGAGGACCACAAACTAGTTACATCTTTAATAGCTTCATTGGTTATTAAGTACGGACTGTCAATCCATATGGATTCATCATGAATTCTTCTTAACACCATTCTAGTGTATCTCTTTTTTACTTCAAATAATGGAAACTTTTGCCACACATCCAATCTCTTCTTACTTAGGTTTTGTATTACATTTTTACATTGTAATCATTTCCTTCTAATTCATATTCCTATAGAACATATTATAATTTTCTATAGGAAATTTCTTCTATTTCCCATGAATATATGCATTGATTTCCTAAGTCAGTAAAACTCTATAGGGAGTGCAAGAAAATGCACCTGTCAGATCTTCTAATAAAACTTTCCCAAAAGGGCTCTTAATTTTAGGTTGTGTTCTCTGTGAGTTATCTACAACCTTTTTTCCTTCCATTACATCTAAATTGCTTTAAAGTATTTTTTTTAGAAAACTGGAGTACGCAAAATACCTCTTAAACCATTCAGCATTTAATTATGGTTTTGATGTTCTACTATCAAGAGACATGTTGAATCCTTCCACTTCTTCTCCTGCACCTCACTTTTTCATATGTGTATAATGAAATGAATTTTTTTCCCAAGCACACTTTTAAATATTTGATTTTACCTGTTTCAATAATAAATGCTTTAAACAAAAAGCTAGTAAACTTTGAAGCCTTATATGCACAATCAACTTTTAGAAGCTTCACAAATTTTTGCATTAAAATATTTTCTTTTGTAGTTTTCACCAAAAAATTCACAATATTCATCTTCATCTTCTCTTTGTGTCAAGCCATGACACAACATGTTGGTAAGGGGGTTATATGATTTTCAGTAAAGCTCCCCCTAAGTTATAGCTTTGGACTTACTTATCGAAGGGAAAATTTGCACTAGAGATAGGTACATATTCTCCCTTGTCCTCAGTCACTTAATTCTTTCTCCATACGTCTTCCATTTCATTCTTCATTTAGATCAACTTTCTTGACTGGTTCATCTTTCTTTATAGGCTCATTTTTCCTTTTGTTCTTATTCCTACAAAAGATCTCAATATATGTCCAAGCTTTTCTCAATTGTTGCATTATATGATATTTCTTTGATTTTTATTTCTCTAATTTGTTCTAATTCTGCATTGATTAGCTTTATGTCCAAATCCATAGCATGTATAGCAATAACCACTAAAAGATTGAATCATTCTACCACTTTTGTATCTATTCATCATCTGATTTCTATATTCACTTGCTCTATGTCCAAATTTATTGCATGTAAAGCATTGTCCAGTAAAGGTCAAACATTATGATTCATCCTACTTCTACATTCCATAGCTCTATGTCCAAATTTATTGCAAAAATAATAAAAACCATTGAAAGATTGGTACCTTTGAGCATTTGGTTGTCTGATAGGGGTTCTTCTATTATTGCTTCTTTGATTTTGAAATTTTCCATAGTTCCTTTTATCTTTAAAATTTTCTCATTTTCACTAATCTTCTTTGTATTAGATGTATGATCTACTTTAGAGCTTTCTTCTCTTTCAAGTCCCAAACCACCTTTATCTTTAGATGCTTTCTATCTAGCAATCAACTCATCAAGCATTGTAGAAATTTTCTTAAATTTTTCCTCATGAATTCTTTCTTTTTCCAAGTCTTCTCTTAGATTTACCACTCTTTTTCTAGTCTAGTGCATTCATTAGTCTTTCTTTGTATCACTGCATTAATAAATTCCTCAATTATTTTCTTTTTTTCCACTTTTACTTTTAGTCTAGTGATGTCTTCATTTGCATTCTTTAATTGTTCATTAAATTTTCTATGTATTTCTTTGAATTTCTTGGTCTCTTCTCTTAGCTTCCTGATGCATTTGTTTACCTCTTTTAGATATTCCTTCAGATCTCTATTCTCATTTTCAATTTTTAAAAAAAATTCAAGAGCCATTTTTAGTTCATCTTTTTCTAACATGCAATCTTCTTCTATGTAATCAATTGCAAAAAAAATTTTTAGAGTAGGGTACTTCCTATCATCCATATGTTCAAAATCCAAGATCTTCCCAAAGTGATCAAGCTCCTTCTAGGTAACAAAGCTCTAATAACAATTGTTGAACATCTTGAATATTGAGAGGGGGAGTGAATTAGTATTCCTCTCAACCAATTAAACATAACCCATCCAATTAATTGAATAGAAATAACTACAATGAAGAACGAAAGAATTAATACAACCATAGGATAACATGACATGTGAACACCAGTATTTTTATGTGGACAACCCAAAAGGGAAAAACTGTAATTAGGGTTAGCTCACAATATATTATATCTAGATATAAGATATTACAAAAAGGTTCATTGTTAGGACATACTATCCAAAAAAAGGGCTCACAAACTACTAAGAAAGAATAATGAAGGGTTGGAAACACTACCTATTTGAACTGATACAATAGCATTTATTATATGCCATATTATAGTTACATTCAAGTACAAAAGATCTCCACACTCATCTGAAACAATAATCTACTTTGTGCACAATCTACTCAATACTGCATTGTACACATGTAGGTGAAAACACTGTATATGTCATAAATCACATAGAATCTACTCTGCTTCACCACATTCGCATATCATATATTATTTTCCATACACTCTACCACCTTCTCTTACTGTCTATTACACCCAAAAAATTGGTGATAATCTCATATATATACCCACATTAGGTGTAATTTCAATTAGGTTGGCCTAATTAGAAGTAACACACAAAATTAAACATGTCATCCTCAAAGCATTTTATCCACCCTTAGTGCCTAAATTTAAAATTCAACTTACATCAAGACAAGTCAACATGGACCTAATATAAATCCTACATAAGATAGAGTTACTCAATTATTCTCCACGAAACATAAAAAATGTTTGGTTGGCCCAAAGATAGACCTAAACATAGGGTAAAACCACAAAGATGAGTCCACAAAATGTGGAATATTTTTACTTAGGAAAAAATCTGAAATCAGCTTCACTAAAACGATATCCTATTTTTTAATAAATGAGATCCTATTTAGGATTAGTGTCCTGAGCCTAAAATCTAAATGGGATCCCATTTTTAAAAAAATAGGATCATGTTTAGTAATGGGGACCAAAGCCATCAATTGGGAAACGAGATCCCGTTTTGTAAAAAATGGGATCTCATTTTGTAAAAACTGGGATCCCGTTTTATAGTGGTATTTATTTTTTTAAATGAATGGAACATAGTCATTTTTAATGGTAGTGCATGTGATCTCGATTGAGGAAAAGCAATAGCAACCTCCAGGTATGTCTTAACCACATTTTTCTGCATTTTCCTATTTTTTTGAAATTTTTAATATAAAGGTAGATTTAGTATGTATTTTTCATTTTTTATGGATTTTTTTGGCATTTTTATTTACTTGTAAAAGAAGAAACATTGATTTGTAGAAATAAAAAGAAAACATGAAATGAAACCCTCAGATAGTGAAAAGAAATGAAAGAATCAACCTTAAATTGTAACAAAAAAATTTACATATTGAAACCCTAATTTGTTCAATCAAACAAAAAAATTGCATTTGGAAACCCTAAATTTAAATGAAACAAAAAAATTTCCATTTGAAAACCCTAAATTGAAAAAAAATCCATTTGAAAACTTTTAAAACCCTAAATTGAAATCAAACTAAATAAATTGCTTTTGTTCAAACCCTAAATTAAAATTAAAAAATTGCATTGAAAACCCTAGAATTGCTTCTTGAAACCCTAAATTTAATTCGAACAAAAAAAAGTTGCATTTGAAAACCCTAAATTGAAATTGAAAACAAAAAAATTTACAGATTTGAAAACCCTAATTTCATGCTTGAATATTTGAAAATGGAAAAAAATCATTTGCATTAGTTTATGTTTTAAATTTCATTTGCATTGTATGGAGACAAGTATGTAGGAATGCTAATGGATGAAATTATTCCATAGATTTAGGTTGATACATAGTAAATTAGGGTCCTTGATATTGACAATCAAATAGGATTTGATAAATATTATACATTTAAATGTGTATTCAACAAGTTAGAGACATGTTGAGACACAATTAATTAAATGTTATGAACATATATATAATTAGATTAGAAAAAAATATGTTAAACCTTACTTGTGGGACTAGTGGATCATTAGAATAGATATAAACTGTGTTTCTATTATGGATTGTGCTCAATTAGTTTATGTATTTATTACCACATGATAAATTAATAGATCTAAATGTATATGCATAATTTATGATGCTTCATTATGTTCTATTGAGATGTTAAATTATTATTTTTACCTTACAATGAAAATATTTAACATGTAATTTGATGTTTTATATTGTTTTCTAATGGCCAATTAAATAGTAATTGTATGTGGTACCTTAATTGAGTTGATAATATGGGCCTTATGCATCTATTATGAGTCATACTATCTTACAACATGATACTATCTTACAACATGTGATATTATGGATCTTCAATGAGTAAACATGTGTGAAGCCTAGGCTCAAACCCTTGTTTGTAGGGTATATAGCTAGAGCATTATTAAACTCAATCCATGATATAAAGATCATTATTCAATAAATATATGGGAAAATATTCTTAAAATAACTCTACATTGACTCATGCCTCTTAATGGTTTTGTTGACCTTGTTCCCAAGAATAATGTAGCTAGTTTAGGATCAATGAATTATTTTTCCCTATGCTTGAATGCTTAACAATCCTCAAATTTACTATGGATGATTGACTTTCAATCTAGATAGAAAATCAATCCAACTATGGTCATATTTTATATTTCCATTCCTTTTATTCATAGAATTTGAAGATGATTAGGGAAGGAATATAAATTACCAATAATCAAGGATTCAATAACCAAATTTTAAGATCTAGCTCCAACAACTTGTTAAGACACATTTTAATTTTCTCTAAATATACACATTTCTATAAATTCAAGGGTAGACCATAGAGACTATCCTAAATTGTCAAAAGTGGGCTAATTTATATGTGTGCTTAATTCCTCGATCATAGAAGTAATCTAAGGAAATAGTCAGTCTATTCATAAATTCAAAAATATTCATAAACTAATGTTCTTGCATATGTGATGAATCAAAAATATTAACCCCAGGTTACTTGCCATCCTATTACCCTAAACCCTAAACCGATGTCTTTAGGGGTCCTAATTTATGACATTTCTTAAGGGGATCAAAGAAGTTCTCAAAATTTGGTGAAGTTTCCCAAGGCAACCAAATTTAAAACAATAATATACATTCAATATTTAGTGATTAAACTATAGCCTAGAGTCTTCAGCATTTTCAAGTTCTATCAAGTTCATTATTTGGAAGGAACTCATTTTTGGAAGCCTTTTATGTTTCAAAATGTAACTAACATTGTAGTTATCCCATGAGTAGTTCAACCAATAAAAATTTTATAGAACATTGCAAGGTCTTTTGAAGACCCTTTAAAATATTAACTTTTAGTATTTTACACATAGAGTTGAGAAAGATAGTGATTCATTATTTAAGATTTATTTGTAGTACCTTACTTCATAGATCCCCTTAAGCCATCAAATGTTTTGTCCTAGGATCTTACTTCATAGATGCCCTTAAGCCATCCTATTACCCTAAACCCTAAATCCATCATTTTGTCCTGGGACCTTACTTCATAGACCCCATTAAGTCATTCTATTACCCTAAACTATAAACCCTAAACTCTAAACCATAAACCCTAAAGCATTCATTTTGTCCTACAACCTTAATAAAATTTGGTTGTCTTGGGCAACTTCACCAAATTTTATTCACTTAAGCCATGTCATTTTGTCCTAGGACCTTACTACATAGATCCCCTTAAACCATCCTATTACCCTAAACCCTAAACTCTAAAATCTAAACCCTAAAGCATTCATTTTATCCTAGGACCTTAATGAAATTCGGTTTCCTTGGGAAACTTCACCCAAATTTATTCCCTTAAGCCATGTCATTTTATCCTAGTACTTTACTACATAGATCCCCTTAAGCCATCCTATTACCCTAAACCATAAATCCATGATTTTATCCTAGGACCTTAATTCATAGATCCCCTTAAGCCATTCTATTACCCTAAAGGTCCTAAACCCTAAACTCTAAACCCTACACCTTAAAGAATTCATTTTGTCCTAGGAACTTAATGAAATTTGGTAGCCTTGGGAAATTTCAAAAAAAATTATTCACTTAAGCCATGTAATTTTTTCCTAGGACCTTACTACATAGATCCCCTTAAGCCATCCTATTACCCTAAACACTAAAGCATTCATTTTGTCCTAGGACCTTAATGAATTTTGGTTTCCTTTAGAAACTTCACCAAATTTTATTCACTTAAGCCATGTCATTTTGTCCTAGGACCTTACTACATAGATCCCCTTAAGCCATCATATTACCCTAAGCCCTAAACCCTAAAATCTAAACTATAAACCCTAAAGCATTCATTTTTTCCTAGGACCTTAATGAAATTTGGTTGCCTTGAGCAACTTCACCAAATTTTATTCCCTTAAGCCATGTCATTTTGTATACATAGATCCCCTTAAGCCATCCTATATTAATACATAGATCCCCTTAAACCATCCTATATTAATAGTTAATTATTTTTTCATTCAAGTGGCATGCCTTAGACATAAATGAGGCTTACACATTTTATCATTTGTATTCAATTAGGCCATTTATATGGAATGGTTTAAGGGTATTTCCTAAACATATATCCTACCTTTTGAAATTACAAATCTAATGCAGCTTCACTTATATCTTAGAGATCATGGATCAATTCAATAATATTTGTAATCCACCTCTACGCCCTCCATCTCCACCACCTTCACCTCCACCTCCACCCACTCCACCTCATATAAGCCCCCACCTCCACCACCTGAAACCAATGGTGCTCGCTTGCAAGTATGGATTGATGCACAACCTCTTATGGTACAATTTAAATATGATAAAAAAAACTCATTAGTGAATGGACATGCATTGGACCTATAGTTTGTAAAATCTGGGTGATTTGGACACCCTGTTGGTTTTCGCAAATTCGCCAATTTCAACTTGGTTGATTTATAGAATTCGCCAATTGGCGAAGATTCACCACTAAAGTTTACCTTGCAGTGGATCAATAGAATCCAAGAGTATGATATGTAAGTATAGGTATAAAATTGGTTAGAGGTCAATCCCTAGCCAAATTGATGTTAGCTATAAATTTTGATGCAATTAAGGTTGATGTAATAAATTTTGATTGTGCATCCACCTTTTGTCACTTAAAATATTACCCATGGTCTAAAAATGTTATATTTTATTTAGAGAACATGAAATGTGTCCCTATGATGAGTGATAACCAATAGATGCAACTTAAGTTACAATCCTAAAGGTATGTATTGCTACATAATGATTTAGTGTGGACGGATAAAAAATGGAATGTTGCTCAAATGTGTAAGCTAGGAACAATAGATTAAATTAAGGAGTTAATTTCATCAAGACATTTGTGAAGGGAATTTCAAGGAAAATATCATTGCACATAATATTCTTAGAAAAGAATATTATGGCCTATATTATTCAGAGATGTGGTTGACAATGAGAAAGTGTGGCATATGTCATATTTTTAGGAAAATTGAAGTATGTAGGTGCCCTCCTTGTTGTATCTATGATGGTTGAAGATCCATTTCAATAGTGGGGTATTAATTTAATAGGATAAATCCAAGAAAGATCAAGTAATGGATATAAATGAATTTGTGTAACCATTAAATACTTCACTAAATGGTTCGAGACAATTCCAACCTATAATGCTACATATAAGGTGGTAGTTAAATTTGTTTTGAACAACATAATTATTAGGTTTGATAATTCTTTGTGTTGCAAATTGCATGACATTAAAAAAAATTGTGCACTAGCTATGGAAAAATTATGACTCATGCTCATCCCCTTATCATCCCCAAGGTAATAAAAAGTTGAATCCAACAATAAAAGACTCATAAAATATCAAAGTAACATTAGATATGAATAAAAAATTGGGATGATAAGTTGAAGTGTGTATTATGGGTTGATATAATAACATACAAAAATACTATTGTTAAGATTCCATATGAACTAGTGTATGGATTAGATGCTAATATTCCAATAAGCTTGAAGCTACCAATGTACAAATTGTTGCATGATATTGAAAGACAATAAAATGATATTGTAGATACCCAAAATTTTCCTAACTAGCGAACAACACTAACTTTCACCCTTCTTCCCTAAATGATTAAATAATACAAATTATTATTTAATTATTATCAAATTTTATATTCATCTATTAATTAAGTGATTTATCATTATTTAATTAATTCATCCTCAATCATCATTTACATCATTAACACTTAATATCACTTCATTTCACATCAAATACATCAAAAACCCTAATTTCCTCTATTAATTGAATAATATTACATTATTTAATTAATTCAATTTTTCATTATTTTTGACTAATTAAATAACTCTCATTTATTTAATAAAGTCCTAATATAGCTTTATTCATCCTGATTAATTAAATAACATCAACTGTTTGATTATGTTGCTAATTTACCCTATTCCCCCAAATCAATTAAATTACTTTCCCCTAAACATGAATAATTAAATTAATTATTCAAAACATCATTCAAACATCAAATCAAAAATGTCAAAACAAACAAATACAACTTTGTTTATAAAATTCAAACATGATTTGCACGTTCAACTCAAAAAGATTAATTAATTATCCTCACCCACTTTCATGATTGAGCAAATTACGATCCCCCGATTACTTACTCTGATTGGTTGGTTGATCCATCTATTCTTCAATCTCATTGAAGGCTCAATCTATTTCCTCGATTCCACTGAACACTCAAATTGATTTCATCAATTACACTAATTACGTAATCAAAATCCACTGATTTTTCACGTCTAATTCCTCTCAACATCTTTCAACTATTAATCAGTATATTCGACTATGCAATTTTGCACATTCATTTCAAAACAAGGTGATCCCAAAATAGTGGTTTACACTTTGTAGAAAATCCTATTTTTTGTTGAAATCACATACTTTTAGAAAATATAATGATTTAAACCTTGAAAAGTTTCATTTAAAGGATTCCAATTGAAGAGGTTTTAATCAAACCACCTTAGATCAAACTCCCTTGGATAGAACCCCCCTAGTTTTAAACCATACCTATAACAAAGTCTCATTTACACCTATCAAAATGTTGATAAAAAATCACTTTTGATTTACCTTTTGGGGGATCAAATGAATTCATTTTTTTTTTTTGTAAGTATGTAGTCCTTATTATAAGCTTCCCAAAAAGTATAATTTTAAATAAATTTAATTTAATTATTATATTTATTTTTTATTTCTTGTGAATGTAGGGTTTTCATCAAAAATTAACCTCTCTATTCTTCACATGTGAAAAATAGATTATCAAAAAAAATATTAAAAATATCTATGCACTAGATATTGATATCCTTGATCCAACAAAAATATTAAATTGAATTTTGATAATATAAAAAAAGTTATGTTTTAGCTAGTAAATCATGTCTAAATTATAATTGGTTTGACTTTGAAACTTAATTAAGAAAAAAATAATCTATGAAATAATATAAAACCAATTCCATGCACTAGATATCATATTTATGAATCTAAATTCAAAAAATTAGAATTTTATCCTTCATAGAAAAAAAAAGTTATGTATTAGCTAGTAACGTCACTCTTTAAAAATGGTGATTACTATTAAAAACTAGTTTTCAAAGGAGATAGAAAAAGAAGTGCAGTATGATTCTAAAAATTTTGAAAAAATATATATTTAGAATCTACAAAAAAAAAATTCACAAATCACTAGTTTGCATCATCTTCAAATTCCTCATGGTTTAGCCACTATAGGTGCCTGAAAGTGAAGATTTAGTTAAAAAAAATTAGTTCAATGTCTAGTTTGGCCAAAAATTGTAAACCACTATTGTGCGATCACCCAACACAAAATCTATATAAAAATCCTCTTCATCCTCAAAAATGATGCGAGAATTGACATCTTTTGCACAACAAAGTAATGTTGAAATTACAATTGATCTCTTGGAAGCTTTTACATACATCTTCGATCAACATTGCACAAATTTGAAGCTTTTTCTATGCAAAAATGGAGGCTTCACATTGATACAACAACAATCCAACATCATTGCAAATATACTTCAACATGAGATGGGCAACTTTATGTTTTATTGGACTCATTGTTCTTATTCTTCAATTGCATTCTTGAATTCAATATTTTGTATTGTTCATTTCATGAGTAATGGGTATGAATCTAGATCCTTGTTTTGAATTAGATCTTGTTTAATTAATTTAACATTAATTATCTCACACATCTTGATTTCCCACTTACACATTTCAGCATGCCTAGTGGGACCTTCGTCCTTAACACTAACATTTCTTTGAGTTTTCCTAAGAAATTGTAGGTTTCAGAATTTGGTCACATTTTCTAGAAATGTAGTTGAATTTTTTTCACGCAGAAGTCCTAGAATTTTTTCCACAATTATTTCATTTTTTTATCGCAATTGCTCTTTTTCTTACTGCAATTGCACTAAATATGGTCTCTTTTGACATTTGGACCACTTTTGACAAAAATAGGTTCACAGTTGCATTTTTGAGCCACTTTTGACACTTGAACTATAGTAACATTTTTGGGCCACTTTCACTAGTACACAAACAACAATATATGACTAAATAAACTACTAAAAATTGTATATAATTGACTAATTTTAGTCACGTGACTATTAGTGGTTTATTTGTAGTCATTTATTTAGTCACTGATTTTTAGTCATTGATTTGGTCATTAATTTGGTCATTGATTTGGTCATTTATTTAGTCATGGTAGTCATTACTTTAGTCATTACTTTAGTCATTACTTTAGTCATTACGTTAGTCATTAATTTAGTCATATATTTAATCATTAATTTAGTCATATATTTAGTTATTAATTTAGTCATTACTTTAGTCATATATTTAGTCATTACTTTAGTCATTACTTTATTCATTACTTTAGTCATTAATTTAGTCATTACTTTAGTCATATATTTAGTCATTAATTTAGTCATATATTTAGTCATTACTTTAGTAATTACTTTAGTCGTATATTTAATCATATATTTAGTCATTAATTTAGTCATTACTTTAGTCATATATTTAGTCATTTTTATTTACTGGTTTCCATTAATTGGTAGTAAATATAGTCATGAAATGAATAATTAATTAAATACCATAAATTTTATAATGCAAAACTAACGTAATATTAAACTTGAACTAAAACATAAAAGCAAATAAAAATATTACATATACGAATAAGGTACAACATGCTAGAATTAAAAGATTGATTAAAATCATGATAAATAAAGGTAATCTACAATAAAAAATTTATTGTGCCATATATATATATATATATATAAAGTGACAAGATGTCAAAGTTCTCTAAGAGTATATATGTAAATATAATGAAAAATGTCAAAGTTGTCTAATATTTTCCAACTCTTTTAAATACACCATGATAATTAAGATCCCTAAACAAAACATTCAAAATACTACATAAAGAAGTGAACCAAGATGTCTAACAACTAGTACATGATAAACATGTTCAATTATGTCATTTTTTACAAATATTTTAGTGGCCACCCTATGAAGGCTCCCTATTTCACTTTTAGATGAACAAGTCCATCTATTTTGTCTTCATAAACAAGGGGTATGTTACTTGTGACCTTTAAAATGTTTACATTTGCATCTCTTATTCCTTTCAAGTTGACTCCATGTACAATAGATAGGGAATGAATTTTCCCAATGCCCATAGTATCACCATCAAATGGATCCAACACCCTAACTTTATCCCCTTCTTTGAGTTTATCAATACATTTCTACAAAAAGAAAAAAAAACACATTATATTACATAGGTAATTATTACCCTTGTTTACATAATAAAACAATCATTACTTAAATAGTACTTGCATGTGTGTTAAAATAATTGTCAAAGAAAATTTTCAAAAATAATTGCAATGATCAAATCTAATTTACTAAAAATTCAACACTCATAGCAATTCTTACAATGTTACTATTAGTTTCATTCTAATTAGATACAAAGGCCACAAATATAAATGCTACATTACCATGCACGCATACCAGACACATAAGGTTATGACAACACTATTACACATAAAAAAGGTAGCTAATGCACAAAAACAAAGAATGCAATATGGGAGCACTACTACTGCTGCAAGGTGAAGGAGAAATACATTGGGATGTACAAAAATAGTGGCATTAAAGCTCTAAAACATAACCCCATGCAATCAAAAATCGAAAAAAAATTGGATTTAAAAAAAAGGTAAAAAATTGTAGAACAAAAGATAAAAACTATTTTTTTTTAAATTGAAAGGAATTTCCATAGCCTAGAGATATAGAGAGAAAATGAAATAAAGAGTTTAATTAATGAATTGTAAAAAATAGATTTTTTTGGTTTATATTCATATCTTTGATTACATTGCATGGCACATCTTTCAAAATCAAAGCATTACTTCACATTGCATAACTAATAACTAGATTTTGATAGATGACAAAATTTCAATTACAATATAGTTTTTACAAAGTCAACCTAAGCAGTTATGCAATTAATTCATATTGCATAACTAATAACTAGGAGCAGTTGCCAATTGCATTTGCTTGTCATGGCATTCTATGAGACCACATTTCTTTGAGGCATTTTTTCAAACAATTCTCTACCTTGTCTATGCTACCATATTTTCCATACATGTCTACCAAAGCATTTTGTCAAACAATTCACTGCCTTTTTTCTATGGCTAAAATCCAAAAACAAATTCTTTCAAACAAGCTACTGATGCTTGGAAAAAACCTATCAAAAGTATAATAGTAAGCATGAAACCATAATAGTTTGAGACTCCATAAATCTTTCCTTGTCCCTAAATAAAAATTAGCACTATCGGCCTAACAATGCCTCATCAGCAGAACCCCCATTATAGCCTTACCGATGGCCCAATGAAAGCATCTCATAACCTAGTATCGGTGTGACAATACCCTATTGGGTTGAATCCTAAGGCGCTCTCCCCGATAGACCGACAAAGTCAACAAAAGTAAGCACATCGTTGTGACACATGAACATTAATCGAAAAAATGTTTGCATTCCCCTGATGGCCTGATATAACCATGGATTATCAAGTGCATAATGTATTGGTAGGCACATACTCCAACCTGACTTACTCAAAAGTACCCTTTGGAAATGACTTAGTAAAAATTTCTTCAACCTATTCTTTGGTAGGCACATACTCCAATCTGACTTCTTTCTAATTCACTTTCTCCCTCAAAAAGTGAAACTTGATTGATATATGCTTGGTCTTAGAGTGTAGCACTGGATTCTTTGGTATGTTTATTGCACTTGAGTTGTCACAGTATATGGCAACAGGTTTATCATATACTACTCTGATATCTTTCAACATCTATTTCATCCACATCACTTGAGTACAATTATTTGCAGCAACAATATACTCTGCCTCAACAGTAGATAGGGAAATGGAATTCTACTTTTTGCTCAACCAAGACACTAGCTTCTTCCCCAGGAAGAAAGTACCACCACTATTACTTTTCCTATCATCTACATCTCCTTCCCAATCCGCATCAATATATGCACTCAATGTAAGATCATCATCTTTAGGATACCAAAGCCCAAAATCAATTGTTCCTTTCAGATATCTGAAAATTCTCTTTACAGTAGTCACATGAGATTCTTTTGGATTAACTTGAAATCTAGCAACCATACATATAGCATTCATGATGTCTAGTCTAGTTTTAGTTAAGTAGAGAAATCCACTAATCATTGACCTGTATCTTGTTTGATTTTCCTTAGGAGAATCATCATTTTGTGTTAACTTGCATCCAGCTACCATGGGTATACCAACAAGCTTTGACTCTTCCATGCCAAAATTCTTTAGTAACTCTCTCACATATTTGGATTGAGATATGAAAATCCCATTGTCTAACTGAGTGACTTGCAGTCCCAGAAATAGCTTCATCTCTCCAATCGTACTCATTTCAAATTCACTTTTCATTTTATTAGCAAACTTCATACATAAATCATCATCTCCTCCAAAAATAATGTCATCAACAAAGACTTCAATAATCAACTCTTTATCATGATCCAACTTAAAATACAAGTTTTTTTCAATAGTACCTTTATTGAATCCAAGCTTCAGTAAGTATTTATCTAGTCTAGCATACTAGACTCTAGGAGCTTGCTTGAGCCCATACAGAGCTTTCTTCAATTGGAAATCCATGTCTTCCTTGTCAATCAGTTGAAATCCATCTGGTTGTTCAACATATACTTCTTATAACTCACCATTCAGAAAATCTTACTTCACATCCATTTGATATCTATAGTTCTTATATGCAGCATAAGCAAGAAATAATCTTGCAGCTTCAATTCTAGCAACAGGGGAAAAGGATTCTTCAAAATCAATGCCTTCCATTTGTGAATACCCTTTACATACCAGTCTTGCTTTATTCTGGACCACTTCACCTTGTTCATTTAGCTTATTCCAAAAGAACCATTTAGTACCAATCACATTTTTATCTTTAGTTCTAGGAACAAGAATCCATGTACCAGTCTTGCTTTATTCTGGACCACTTCACCTGATCTTCATCAGCGGGTCTTCTCTTATTATTAGTGGTCACTTTATTGAATGATTGGTACCATTTGCAAATCATTGTGCTCACCTGGTACCAGTCCGCGGTCCGCTCCTTGCCATCAGCTGGTACTAAGCTTTTAACTTGCTGTCAAAGGTATCCTCGGCCGTGGCTCCGTCAGAAATCTCCGTCCTCTCTGCACAGTACACTACTAGCATTCATTGCACGATTCCCCTTTACATTAGCATTGCACAGTATCTGCAGTCATTAATATTTCCGGTGGATCGGTCAACTTGCCCGTCAATCAACAAGGTACTTCGATCACAACTATCGACAAAGCTTTTATAGATTTATTTAATATTTAATTCCAAGCTTTGTAAGCTGACCACTGTTTTGTTATTACCGACGGTGTAATTCATTTTTTGCCCCTCTTTGATATCGGTCACATGGGTGACCCTATTTGAGCGCCCGAGTGCTGAAAAATTGCACCGAATTAGCCTTTAAGATTCTGTATTTTGCCCCCATAGTGCCTATTTATAGGCCTTTTTTCATTTTATCATAACTTTCGCATACGAAGGTCATTTTTTAGAAACAAAATATCGTCAGAAAGGTGGAGATCTGAATTTTTCAGTGGTGCAGATATTTTGTAGAGATTTTGCAATTTTGTGCCTCTTTTTCTAGGTCCCAATCATCATTTTTTGTTTCCGAGCTCATATCTTTGTGCTCCAATCTCCAATTTTCTCCAAATTTGTGGCATCGGAAAGGTATTCGAGAGTACTTCAGAACTACTCATGCACTTTTTGCAGATTTGTTTCTAGATTTTCATATTTTTAGTTTGTAGCTGATTTGATAGTTTGGGATTCCTTGTTGTAAATTTGCAAAAAAAGTGCAAATCTTGTTGGGACAAAGGGGTTGATATCTTGTATTGTGAGGGAATTTTTTTTGTTCTTCTCTTGTAATATCTCATTGTATCATGGATTTGACAAAATTTGTACTTTTAACTCCATATAACTATCATGAGTGGAAATCTCCAATGGAGTTGTTATTGTTAAAATCAAAGTTGCAACGAATCACATTTGGTCAAGATCCAGAACCTGCAGGAGCAAAAGAGAAAAGAAAATGGCTTGATAGAAGGGATGAAGCTCTTGGAACTTTGAAGTTTTCCATTTCTCCAGATCTTATATATCATGTTGCATCTTGCACTCATCCTAATGAAGCTTAGAATACTTTAGAGAGTCTCTTTGGTAAGCCAGATAAGATGAGGAAATTTAAGTTGGAGAATGAACTCATGGGTCTCAATCCTTCAGATTTTGATAATGTCCAGGACTTTTTCTCTAAGCTCAATTCTCTTAGATTGTAGTTATCTAATTGTGGGGTTACTAAAGAGGATGAACAGTTGATACTTTCTATTCTTGCTAAGCTTGGTCCTGATTATTCAGTGTTTGTTTCTACTTTCTATGCTACAATGGATGCTCTTGGCAATACATACAAAATGCCTTCTCTTGATGAATTTGAAGCTCAACTCACAAGGGAACAAGCAAAGTTGGTACACATGGGCACATTGAAGTCTTCTAGATCTCATGCTCTTGTTGCAAAGGAGACAAAGGATTCAAGTGGAAAAGGTAAGAAGCATAACAAGGCACCCAAGTCTAATGAGCAAGGTAAAGATTCTCCTTCACATGGCACTCCTGAGTCTACACCCTCTTCTAAAGAGGAATCATCTAAAAAGAAGAAGTCAAAATGTGCATATTGCAAAAGATTAGGACATGATGAGCATAGATGTTATAATAAGAAGATTGATGAACTCACACACCTTCTTCAAAAGAATACCATTAAGCTGCCCTCATCAGTGTCGGGTACTTCTTCTTCAACATCTCAATCGGCAGCTCCATCATCATCATCTCAGTCACAGGACACAAGATCTACTTCTAGGCTACACAAGATGAAAGGACAAGCACTCTTGGCCTCTACAAGTCTTGAATCACATAGATGGCTTCTTGATTCAAGGGCATCTCATCATATGGCATCTTCTATGGATATGTTCTCTTCTTTTGAGCCTTGTAATTCACCTCATATATTGATGGGTAACAATACATATATGAAGGTAAGTGGGAAGGGTTCTATTGATATGGGGGAAGGGAGCTTCAATGATGTACTTTGTGTTCCTTCCTTGTCCACTAATCTCCTTTCTATTTATCAAATTACTCATGGGGGTCAAGGTAAAACAGTTGAGTTCACTCCAGATAGGGTGTACATAACGGACTTGGAGACTAAGGATATTGTTGCTATCAGGATGGCTGATCATTCATCTCGTGTATATTCCTTTTCACATTTTGCTTCAGAAGATGATATTGTTCCTTTGACTGCATCACACACTCCATTGAGTGTGAACCATGATAGTGAGGAGAAGTTTGGTCAACTACACCTTGGTATTCTTGAGACCAGTGTTCAGCTTCCTACTCCTCCACCTCCTGCTTCTTCAACCATTGATGCTTCTATTCAGCAGGATGATCATAGTTTTTCGTATCTTTCTTTGTGGGATGAGTATTTGACAAGGATTTCTAACTTGTTCATGGAGTCTCATACTGCAGATTTGGAGGACACACTTGAGGGATTTCTCTCCTCTTTGATGAAAGTTTCAGTACAACTGTTACACCATCTTCTTTGTCTTTGGAGATTGAAATTCATGAGTCTCCTCCATCACTTGATTTGTCATGTTTCTTGGTTCAGTTTGACCATGATTCTGTTGTGGCTCATTCAAGCTTGGAGGATCTTCATCAATTTTCAAAGGCATACATGAGCATTCATGCTTCCTCCTTTCAGTTGGACATGGAGTGGCTTCTACATCAGCTTATGGCTTTGTTTCTTCCTAAGGGAAGATGTGTTGCTTGTAGACATTGGGTCATCTTTTGTTTCTTCATCAGCATTGGAGCTTCTTCATCATGGGGGGGATATCTTATCTCTCTACTTCCCTCTTATGGGGGGGTATTTGATTGTATATAGATGATGCATGTTGTCCTTGGGGGGTATCATTGAGTTCTCCATATATCATGTTTGTTTTGTTTTTTTTTCTCTCTTTTGGAGAGGAGTTTTGTCCCACAGGGTTTTCTCCTTTTCTCCTCTTGTGAGAGATTGCATATTTTCATTTGCATTGTAAATGGGTACCTAACATGGCCTAGTAGTTAGGACCCATAGTCATAGTCTTTGCACAGTTTGCATAATAATCTTCTCCCTAAGTTGCACTTAAGAGGGGGTGTTGGTGTGAATAATTGTCTTGTACCTAGCTAATTCATTCACTAGGTAAATTAGGGGACATATTCACATGATTAAGTTTACTTAGGTAAAAGATTCCTTCTAGAAGTCTTAGTTGGCTTATCTAGAACTTATCTTATCTAGCTAGGATGCATTATTTCCTAGGTGATTAGGTTGTTGGTTGTCTCATGTCATAAGATCATGACATTTGTCAACATCATATTCATTCCTATCTCTCAACCTTGCCCATATAAGCAAGGCATCTCATGTACATTTGTAATCAAGCAATCAATCAATCTTGCATTGTGAAGCAAGCTTTCTTGCCATTCTCTTTCTTATGGAAGTGGTTTTGGTCACAACTGATCTTGGGGGTGTTGAGGAGTCACCATTAACTCCTACACTTCCCTTTGTCTAAACTATCTTGTTGGTCATCTGAATCATATCCATAGTATCTATATGATCTAGCAAAGTCCTCATCAACTCTGACATTTGCACTTTCAACCATTTTTCTCAATCTTATGTTATAACACTAGTAAGCCTTGCTCTTGATAGAGTAACCTAGAAAGATTCCTTCATTGCTCCTTGCATCAAACTTTCCTATGTTCTCATCTCTCTTAATGTAGCACTTTCTTCCAAAAATCTTGAAATATTTAACAGTGGGCTTATAACCAAACCATAACTCAAAATGACTCTTACCAGAAATACCATTAACATTTACCTGATTTAAAGTGTACACAACAGTGTTTACAACTTCTCTCCAATAGATGTGAGGCACATTTCCTTCAATCATCATTGTTCTAGTAGCATCTAGAAGTGTTTTGTTCTTTCTCTCTACAACTCCATTTTGTTGAGGAGTTCGGGGAGCAGATAACTACTTTTGATTCCATGCTCATCACAAAAATAATTGAACTCCCTGGAGGTGAAATCGCCACCTCTATCTGACCTTAGGCACTTTATCTTCAGACCTGTATCATTCTCTGCCATAGATTTTGAAACTGTTGAAATTCTCTAATGCTTCATGCTTTTCTCTTAAGAAAACAACCCATATCATCCTAGAGTAATCATCAATAAGCATCATAAACTACCTTTCTCCTTGTAGACTTCTGATTCTAGAGGGACCACATAGATCGGTATGCACCAACTCTAATACTCCATTAGAGTGATTATTTTTACTCAAAAAAGAAACTCTAGTTTGTTCACCCATCTGACATTCTTTGCATATTGTATTAGCAGGCTTCACTAGCTTAGGTAGATCTCTTACTGCTTGAATGGAGCTTACCTTGACAATGTTATCAAAATTCACATGACACAGCCTCCTATGCCATAACCAACTTTCTTCTACTTGAGAAATTAGACAACTTACATTACCAGCACTCACGTGAAAAATATTACCTCTTGTCTTTGTACCTAAAGCAATCATATTTCTAGAACTTCCAAGTATCCTGCATCTTCCATCTTTGAATTGAAGATCATAACCCTTGTCCACCATCTTTCCAACACTCAAAATATTATGCTTTAAGACTTAAACATAAAGGACATCATTAGTGTTATGTTTACCACCAAGACAAATAGATCCTCTGCCACAGATCACACCAGCATTGCTATCTCTAAATCTTATAACTCCGCCATCATATTTCTCTAGACTTACAAATTTTCTTTTGTCACCAGTCATATGATGTGAGCATCCACTGTCAATAACCCACTCATCCTTTTCTTCAATTCAGGTTGCAAGAGTTTTCTCAACTTTAGTAGATTCAGTAGCCACCAGACCATTTTCCTTGATAGCAATGAAAACCCATTCATCTTCATTTCCATTTTCTTTATCAGATTCTTTGAATCAGTCACACCTTTAGAAAAATAGCACTTCTTTTGAAATCTAGGTTTGTTAGGTTTAGTCCTAGAAACTCTTTCAGGACACCTTGAATCAAAATGACCTATTTTACTATAAGAGAAACATTTAATAGGAAACTTTCCTTTATACTTACCTTGTCCTCTTCCTTCTTTCTTTGCAATCAATGCTTCCAGCTCTTCTACCTCTCTTTCTTCTTCTTCAAGTTGTTTCATCTCTTCCTCATACTTGAATATATTTCTAGATCTCTCTCCTGGATCATATATTTTCTTGTTTCTTCCAGATACAGAAGCCTTAAATGTAGATTTGTTCTTAGGGGCAGAATCACCAAATTCACTTAACTCAAAGGCGGCAAGTTTACCAATCAACATATCCCTTGTCACATGTGTTACTAATCTAAACTCTTCAATAGCATGAGCCTTTGACTTGTAAGAGGGAGGCAATGACCTAAGCACTTTAACTAAAATTTCTTATTCATCCAATGTACCACTGGCACATCTAATACCCAACACAAGTTCATTTACTCTTTGCATAAAAGATGAAATATTTTCATTTTCACCCATCTTCAAATAGTTCATACTTTCCTTTCAAACTCTATAGCTTATTGACCTTCACATGTACATCTCCTTCATACAAAGTCTCCAACTTCATCCAAATCTCATGAGTTTTCTTCAGACCTATCACATTTTTCATTTATGAATCGGTCAAACCACTTAGCAAAGCTTCAATAGCCCTGATATTAGTCTCAACCTCTTTAATCTCATCAGGAGTGGAAGGACCATTCTAAGGAATATTATATCTATTCTTTGTAATCTTCCAGAAGGGTTCACCAATACACCTCAAATGACACTCCATTCTGGCTTTCCACAGAGAGTAGTTTGTTCCATCAAATCTATGGTTGTCCTTGTATTATTCCATCTCATATCACCTCAAGCTTTTAAAATTCTTTAGAGGAACATGCTTTAATACCAATTGTTGGAAAAACAAGGACAAACAACTGAGAGGGGGGGTGAATTAGTTGTCACAAATTATTTATACTTTTCAAACTTAACTTGACTTAATCTTAGATCTGATGCATGAACAATAAACCATAAACAATCAACACATCATAAACGTAGAGAACACCAAGATTTTTTTATGTGGAAACCCTGTTAGGGGAAAAAATACGGTGGATGTTAGTCCATAATATTATACCTTGTTAAAAGCATAGAGAATAATAATGGGAATGAACACGTATTCAAGCACACTATGTAGAGCTCACTGCTCAAATACAAGAGGGTTTACTACCCAAAGAAGAGAAATATGAATTAGATCCGTAGGGTATGAACTGAGAAAATAGCTTCTCCAAAATCCTAATTACAATTCCAGTTAAGCATAGAAATACTCCTTCACTCTTCGCTCAAACTTCTTCACACTCTGCTCTGCAATTGAATAATTAGATCATTATTCACACATTTTCTCTTCCTCTACTCTCACACACTACTCAAATGCATAACTTCACACAGCCATGTGCTCTTATATATCCATAACATGAATTTGCATCAACAACTTTGTCGGCCAAAATATAAAACATATTTTCAATGTCGGCCCCAATTTACAAATAAATTTTCAATGTGAATCAAACACCATCGGACAATATTATGTTGTGGCCCAAAATAACATCCTTGAGCATTCCAAACATTCAAATTTTAATCTCCAAGGATCCACAACACGTTACAACCACCATGTTGGCCAAGAACATGAAAACCCAAACACACATGAGAAAAATCTTCGACCACAAACACACTGATCAACACGGACATGAAAAAATGATAGAGAATGATCTAGAAGCATCCACAAGCACTAGGAACCAATAGAGAAACATCCACATCAATTTAAATTACTAGAATCACATCAACTTCACTCGGGAATACTAACTAAAACCACAGAAAAATTGTCAAAACACAATTGTTCATAGTATGATCAAAAATTCACGTGAAACTCTGAAACTTTTGGTGGATAAACTAGATACTCTCAGCAATAAACCCTTAATTCCACAATGATTAATCATCAATGTACAGAGCAATAGACCTTCATGATCTTCATTGTTCCACTGGAAACCTGCAACTCTTTATTTTAACAATTTTCTCAATATCCTCGATATATACATCCTTCAATGCATCAATGCTAATAGTGTTGACATCAATGAAAACCACATATCAGAAAAAAAACCATAGGATCCAACACCATAGAGGTTTTATGTGGTCGGGTAAAACCCCACTTTGAAATCCCAAACCATATACACTTGATTTTATGAAAAAAGATATTCAAGCATATAGGAAAATTTGACTCTACAACATTGAAAACACCAAATAAAAACTATAGGAAAAAATATCTTAAGTAGACAATATATGCAAGATGTGGAATCGTAGACAAAACACCTAAATTTTTTGACATAATTCCTCAAAGAGATTTCATCTCATGGAATGAAATGATTGATTGCAGAATGTGGACAAAATGGATTTTGCAAGGAACCTCTCAAAATATTTGAATTAATGAAGCACTCTGGAACACATCCTAATTTTGTCTCTTTTCTTGGGTTCTAGGTGCATGCAATCATGCAAGTTTTTAGTGGATGAAGGCTGCACATACTTCACACATCAATAACCCTTATTGCATTACAATTTACATATATAGTTGATCATTAGGTGTCCATGGTTGATCAACCATTCATATTTTTAGTTGGATCCTAAAAATGTTGCAACTTATATTCTTCTCTAAAATAGTTGTATGAGGTTCAAATAGTAAAGAGATTGATGAAATATAGAGGAATTAAAAAGATACCTGGATGTTATAGTTGGATATGCTCTAGTAGACATATATGCAAGATGTGGAATCGTAGAAAAAACACCTGAATTTTTTGAAAGAATTCCTCAAAGAGATGTCATCTCATGGAATGAAATGATTGATTGTAGAATGTGCAAAAAATGTATTTTGCAAGGAACCTCTCAAAATATTTTCCCAAATTTGAAGATCTCTAATGTTTAAGTCACGTTTTTCCCAAAACATCCTGACACATTTTTTGCCCATGCCCTGTTGTTCTTTATCACCATTTTGCTTCAATTTCCTGGCTCTAAACCAAATCATGATGATCAAAAAATAAATCTCAATATTCTAAGTACACTTTTCTTCATGTTGGGTTGTTTTAAACAAGATTTGATTGAGTTTGAAACACCCATTCAGCTCTATTTGGTTCCAAAAAAAAATTTCCATGTCATTTGAAACAAAACCCCTGAACTCCATCTACTTCATTATGACAGAAATGGCTAGAAGACTTCACACACCAAGGGTTCATCAAACAACATAAAGAAATAATGCAACTAAGAACAGTTGCATAGCAACTAGAAATAGTAGTGCAACAACTAAGAACAATTATAATAGGTGAAATTCATGGTTAGTATAACATTCTTCCTGACTATTGAGTATAAAAGATCATATTCATTGATTCAGAATTTTGTCAACATATTAGCTGTGGTGTAGAAATTCTCATCTGGGATGATACATGATTTGGTGCCATGGAGGTTGTATATTGCTGGGGAGCTCTTCTAGATGCATTTATCCAGTTTTCTCTTTTTCCAAGGATTGGTTTTGTAAAGTGAACTCTTGGCGAGGCTTATCTGTCCCAATTGAGATCTACTCTTCTAGGTTTAAACTGATTTGGTCAGGATCCATTGGGCCAAAAAAATCCTTCTTCCATTAGATGATGTGTCAAAGAAAATTTTCTTGGTGGTTCTTGTTAGTCTCTAATTCTAATGCTTGTTTGGTTCATGATAGTACAACAAACTTATTTGAAAAGGACTACCTTATCAGTCTATCGGTTGGACATGTGTTCTAGTTCTAGTGATGCATCGATGGTTCTATTTTTTCATTGGTGTGAGGATCTTCTATTGGTGGGATGAGGTCTCCTATTCCCGCGATGGCTCAATGGGGATGTCGTCAATGGAGTTTTTGCATGTCACCAAGACTTGGGTGGTGGTTCCAACGATGGGCACAAACTCCACCGATGAAATCCCTATTAGACCATAGTGAGAACAGGAGACCTTGTCCTGCCGATAGAAAATCCTCACATCGATGAAAAAAAAATCATTGACGCATCACTGGAACTAGAATACATGTTCAGTCGATAGACCGATAAGGTGGGGGTAGTCAGTTCCATTTTCTATAATGTGGTAAGAGTCATATAGGTAACACTATGTCAGGCTGGGGAACTCTTCTTGGAGGTTCTAAATGATTTGCCTCTTTTTTATAAGACTGTGTTGGCAGTGCCACCTGGATCACAGTTGTTTGGTGGGATTCCAAACCCAGACAATGAGTTGCAATTGTGGAAATCTCATAGAGAGAAGCTACAAGCTACCATGATGATTTTTCTAAGAAAATTTATATTAGAGTCTTCCTTAGCATGGCTTAAGACATGTGCAGATGATATTCTCTCTACAAATAGGCTTGGGGGAAAGTATTTTCTTGATCTTTTGAAAAGTGGCAAGGAACTTGCAGAGAATGAGACATTAATCAGAGAAACATTGCATAGTCTAGATGCATTTGAAAGGAGCTTAGAGTGGCTAAAAATGGTTTTTGGTTCAAATGTTGAGTTTCCATGGAAATGCATGTGTGAGATTGTTTTGAAGCACTCAAAGAGTCTATGGGATGAACTTTTTGTAAGCTTATTTGTTAGTAGGATGAAACAAATAATAACTAATGGATTTGCAGATCTGCATGAGAGAGTAAAGGTTGGAAAATTCCTTGAAGCCATAGTTACATCTTTGGAAAGTTATAAAGATGTTGAAACCCATTTGCACAAATTAACTACTAGTGAGGGCTAGCTTGTCAAGATATGGGACCTAAAAAGTGTCAATTTACCTGGGCTAAGTTTTAGATTTATGATGACAAATGATGAAGACTCGTTTGGTTGCCTTAATGCTTATTTTGGAATTGAGGTTAGTCAAATAAAAGATACCATAGATGAGGGGTCCAAGAATATTCTAGAAGACCTCCTAAGTTTTCTTCATGCACATAAATCTCCTTCAAGGATAAATAATTTAGAACCTTATTTTCAAGAGCAATGCTTCCATTTTATCTCAACATTAATTATTGAGATTGGAGAACATCTTGCACATCTTTCAAAAGCTCTCTATCAAGAAATGAAAAATGAGGAGATGCCAAAAAAATGAACAAGGAGACACTAGAACCAATAGTTATAGTGGAAAGGGCACTTTTCTTAGGAAGTATTTTAGTTGCTCTTAGTTTTCATTCAACTTTCCTTCCACTAGTTCTTGGCTCATCTCAGCTCTAGTTTGTCTAGAACAAAGCTTCAGTTTCAAGGAAAGGATCTTCGAATTTTAGATATTCCAGTACTGATTTTGATTACCCTCTTCTAGACAATTCTGGAAGACAAATACTAATGAGAGGGGTTGGTTTGAAGCCTAAATCATAGGATAAAAATGATAGCACCAAATTTAATAAACTAAGAAGAACTATGCACAATCTTTGTATCAAAGCTCATAGCATGTGGATATTGTGGATAACTGAAGAGCTTTCAGGAATATAAGACTTTGGATTTTATCATTGGTAGTTGTCAGCAATGATAAGGAAATTAGAGGGTCAAATAGAATACATGTAAATGTTGATTCATCAATTGTCCTATACACAAAGAATTGGTATAGACCATAATATGTTCCAAATATATTTTTTCTATTAATTAGTATATCAAACTTAACTATTGTGCCTTGAAGATTTCAAGACTTGTGAATTTAATCAAATATGTTAGTGAACCCAGTGACTTAGGTTCCACTACACTATAAACATTAAACCCCTACCATCCCTGCACTCCTTTCATTGTACTCTACATGGTTGATAGAAGATTCGCTTTTCATTTTATTATTGTTCATCCTTTTTCTTTACATGCTACTCTATTTTTTACACTCAACTTCAAAAGTGATTTGCATGTCCCCTCAGAAAGTGGAAGCTAATTTTAAGAGTTCAAATTCTAAAATTTGTATAGACAACTCAATCTACATGTCCCTTAATATCATTTTTATAGATAAAAGTAAGTTCTCCTATGAACTATGCAATTTGATAGTGGAAATTTTGAAAAGAAAGGATCACTTTTAACATCTCATAACGGAAAAGAAAAGAATAAACAGACCTCAATTCCAAGTTCTCTATATAAATCCTTAACTTTTGCAACACAAGATGGGTCTTCTTTCCATAATTAGCCTAAAAATGAACATAATCACTATTAGTCAAAAAGAAGCTAGTGAAAAATTACATAGATAGTCACAAATGAAAATGGACTTATCTACATACATACAGTCTTTGAATTTCGCTCTCATTTTCCCATTCAAGAGCTTGTGCTACAAGCCAGGAGCATTTAAAGTCTTCAATGTTTGTTCCTATTTGCATGTACCAACTCCAAAAATAGAATAGTAAGTCTATGATTAACATACCTATGGACAAGAAACTTACTTTTAAGTTGATTTAATGTGCAACAAAATAATGCAAGCATTATGAATTATTTATAGAAAAATGATTATAATGACATAGAATTGGACAAGAGTCTATAGGTACCTTTTCTCAGTTGCATCTTCAGTTTCAAATTTCATTTTGAAACACAATCCAATATACAATGGATGGTTGAAACTCTTAACATAATTGGTATAAGGAATCACAAATTTTGTTGAACTTCTCCTGCAAAAACTGAAACATGCAATGTTAAGAAATACAAAGAAAAAGCATCTAGTTTCCACATATGTATTATTCTCTATTTATTTGTGAAACTCTAAAAATTTTATTATGTGGTCATAATAAAGATCACCAATAAGATTAAACATTAAAAAGAGTTAGAACAAGTTTCAAATTTATACATGAAAGAAAAGAAATGTGAAATACATACATTAAATATATCCACCTCAGGGCATGGTTACAATATCAGTGGATGCAAAATTTTTGAGAAGTATCTCAAATATAAGGACACATAATGCTCGCAGCCATATAAATGTGATCTGTCTACAAACAAGACCTAAAACTATTCCAGTGGCTACACAGTAGATGCTTCAAAATTAAAGGAAATGTATATATATAATATTATTTTACATTTTATCTTTTTAAGCTTTTAAATATTTCCTTTTTAACCCTAACATCAGGTATTGTTCTACTTCTCTCAACTAGCCAGTTACCATCTCACAACTTTTCAACTTCATCTACCAAGATTTGAGTTCCTTGATAAAGTTTAGATTTGTATGATTTTTTTCAATTCCTATATCTATTGTTGCACCAGCTCAACAAAAAGAAAAAGGGAGGAATTGTAAGTAGAAAACATAGTCTTGTCAAGTTGTTGGGAAAACTATAAAGAAGATGATACTAATTCCATAGGAAAATCAACTTCCTTCACTCAGTTTAAATGTTGATTCCATTATTGTTTTCATGTTATAAATGTATGAGTACCATGCAAAAAGAGTAGATCAATTTTGTATCAAAACAATGTTCATTTGATTGGAATGAAAGACATTTTGGAAGTATTTCAAGTCACGAAGTTGCAACAAAAAAACCAAGGTCACTTGGACTTCAAAACACTCCACTTGTCATTGATAAGAAAAACATCTTACAAGCCTCAAAATAAAGGGAAGAGAAAAGAAATATAATTTTCACCATGATTGAAGGAAAAATATTTAAGGTAGAATAAATGAGAAAAAATCTTACACATTTAGTAAGATAAGAGATGAGAGAAACATTAATTGGCTAGATAGAAACCATCAAATTTGGATGCAAAGTCCCAAATCCAGCAACTTTAGTTGTGGAAAGTACTAATTAGTAATTAACATACCAGTACAAAATCTACAAGCACATCATTGGCCAAATTCCAAATACTGCCTAAATTAATATACCTTTATGTTCCTTCAGCTTAAAACCAAACTCATCATGCATCAATTTAGCAGTTTTGTTAGATCCTAAAAATTAGATGTTGGTTAGATATTATAAATGTTGAGGATACATCAACATGCATATAATATGCTTTACATCAATGAGGATATATAGGAAATCCTTAACATGGACAAAAATTAACTATATCTAGAGAACAAATGGTGCAGGAGCACCTTGACAATGTCATGTTTCCATGGAGAAAATCTTGAAAGTTGATTAAATTTTTATGATTCAACATTGTTGCAAGTTAATTTGAGTCATTTTTCATTTTTTGAGGTCATTAGGATGGTCATTTGAGTCTACTATGTCAAATTTTGTAAAAATATAAAAAGTTGTCATACAAAGATGCAAAAAGTGCAAAAATGCACAAGGATGGAATACCAAAGGTCATAGGGTAGTTTGAGTTAGTTTCATTCATTAGAGGAATTTGTAAAGCCTTTAAAAATGCATTGTAACTCATTTCCAAGATAGGGGGAGATTTTATTCAATATGTAGTGAGTTGAAGGAATTGTATTGTGATGGAGAATAATAAATAAATTTTGTCTTTTCTCAGAAATTACTGAAAAAAAGTTGTTTCAAGTCTTTGTATGGCCTAGTATAGGAAAAGGGTCACTTCAAATTGTTTGTAGGTAAAATTATGCTCAATAACCTTCCCTCAAAAGTTTTTTTCATGCAATTTGGTTCCAATTTGAATAAGATATTGGGAATTTTCTGAAAATAGTGGAAACCCTGATCTAGGGTAAACAGTGACATAAAAATTTGTGTTTCTCCCAACTTTTCCATTGAAATGTTCTAATTCTTGGTGAAAATATTCCATATGGCATGTACTTTCATGATTTTTAGGTTTCAGACCATAAGGTATAGGCTAATATGTGAAAAGAGAGGTTAGGACTGAAAATTTGTGTATTGTCTAAGAAAACAGAGTTTTGGGACAATCAAATAGCCTAAAGCCTAGGGTTTGTTAAAATGTTTATGAAAATAGATTTTTGATAGATTTTCAAGCATGATTAAACCCAATGAAGACTGTTTGAAGTGTTTATTGAATGATTTTGAGACTAGAGATAAGAGAATCAATAAGCCCTTGTGTAGTTTAAGCCCAATAAGACCTAATTTGGAATAGTAACAATCAAGTTTGAGCCATGTTTCCTAAAACAACCTATTATGATATTTTCATATGTTTTAAAACCCCTTAAGGGGGTATCTTAAAATCCATCACAGTCTGAATGGAGGTCTATTTCAAAGGATATCTCTTGCAGTTTATGTTTGGAGGACTACTAGCTTTGAAGACAGGTTTGAGTGAAAATCCATTTGGGTAATGCACTCAGGTCCTAGTTTTGAGTGTTTTGAGTGAGATAGAATCTCTAATGAGTCTAAAGATGATGATTAAACTTTTTTGGGTCAAGAAAAGTGGAAATTTATATTTGTTCTCTTGTAGTGATCATTTACATGGTGAATTCTCTTGTGAATTTGAAGAAACTAAATGGATTTAGTCCATTGTTGAGGAACATGTTTTCAGGTGATTTATTTTATTCCTTTGCACTACATCAACAAATCACTTGTTTCCTAATGACACCAAGTCAACTCATGCAAGTGATGAGGATGAAATTCTAACCACTGAGGTACAGAGGACCCTATCAATCTAATGGACCACATAAACAAAATCAGGTCAAAGTTCAAACTATACAAAAGATTTTAATTGGTTATGTATAAAGCTTGACCTGCTAGATGAATTTCCTCATTTAAAATGAAGTATGATGATACCCATTTACCAACATACATTAGGATTTTGCACTGTTTACTATTGGCATTTTATGTTTTGATATGAGCAATTGATAAAATGTATCTTCTAAATGGTGCCAAGTAGCTACAAATGTAAGAGAGCCACAAAACAAGTTAAAAGGTTAAGGAAAGAATTTCCATAGTGAAGGGCAGATATTAATGTATCATTCCAATAAAATGCAAATCTATCATAAAGATTGAATAAAAATGTAAGGATAGATAAAAGAAGAATATGGACAAGTAGAAGCAGATGAAGACTAGATTCATTATAGAAACTTAAAAGCATGATGAACATGCTCCATATATAGGATAACTAAGCTTGAAGTGTAGAAGGAAATATAAAAGAGAATGGATCATATGGCCTGACCGCATACAAATTTGAAAATTAAAATTAACTAAAACCATGGAAAGTGACTTACCACAACATTTTGCACAAATTGTGTTTGATGTAGAAAAATGGGCAGAGGTTTCAATCCAAAATTAGGAACTTTCACTTCTCCATTTTGGTGGGCTACCTTGAAAATAAGGTTTCATTCTTCACTTCTCCATTTTAGCTGGCTATGCCTGAAAATAAGGCTTTGACTCACTTCTCCATTTTGGCGGGCCACAATTGAAAATAAGGTCTTGACAAAGTTTTTAGAGTATGTTTATTAAAATGAAAATTATGGCCAAGATTTTAATAATGAGCACATTTTGACATGTTAAATATATATATATATAATTATTACTAGCAATTGCACCTTGGTGTGCAATAGGTACACTGAAGAGGTATGAAAGGTCAATTAGAGAAAATTTTGGTGTATTTTTTCAGACATATGTGTAGTACATGAGTTCAATTGGTAGGTAATTTAGCAAATGATTTTGTTTATGTAACAAAGGTCTCAATTAGCATTCACTCAATAAATATATATTTTAAATATAATTTTTCATTAGAAAAAATTATATATTTGTAATAGTAAATTTATTACAAGAGTTCAGTTTATTTTTTCTCTATCCACCTCTCTATATCTTATCTATATCTCCCTCTCCATTTTATTTCTTTATGTCTCTATATCTTATCTCTATCTCCCTCTCTCTTTTATGTCTTAATCTCTCTATAATTTTTTTTGTCTATATCAAATGTCAAGCTACCTTGAGCATAACTCCCCAAGGACACATACCATTCTTGGATTTTTGGCATGAAACAAGTAATCAAAAGTTAGTTTTTCTTTTCTCTATCTCTCTTTCCCTTTATATCTCTTATATTTCTATCTCTCTTGTATTATCTCTCTTTTTTCTATTCCTTTCTCTTTCAATCTTTCTCTCCATCTATATCTCTATTTCTCTTTATCTCTCTACATCTATATTTCTTTGTCTCTATCTCTTCTTTTTTTTATCTCCATCTTTATCTCTTCTATTATAATTTAACTAATTTATTTAATCATACTTGTAAACCATTTGTAATATCATTATTTTCCTCTAGTAAATGTAGAGTATGTAAACTTATAAGTAGCTTAGTATATATTTGAGAATTGTATGCATATTTATCTTCCACACTACATAGTTGGGCCCTTTGAGGAGTTGGGCATTCAATTTAGAAGAAACTTTGGTGTTCATATGATGAAACCACAAAACAAAATATTTATTCCACAAAAAATATTTATTAGTAATTTTATTTGTAACATTTTATTATTAATTATGGCGGGCTACAATTGAAAATAAGGTCTTGACAAAGGTTTTAGAGTATGTTTATTAAAATGAAAATTATGGCCAAGATTTTAATAATGAGCACATTTATTTAGTTATTTATTTAGTCATTTTTATTTGTCTGATATTAGTCATTTATTTAGTCATTTAGTTGTGATTTTACCCGATGACCAAATTAGTCACTTATAAATGACCAAATTAGTCATTTATTTGCCAAATACTACTAGTGTTAGTCACACGACTAAAAGTTTTAGTCACGTAGTCATTTATTTGTCAAATTTTACTAGTGCTTTGAATTTTCTAATTGCATTTTCTAAAAATAACATGGGTACTTTTGATTAAAATTTACGTAAGTTTTCTCTATTATTTTTTATTTGAAAATTTGCAAGTAATTTTTTTTATTTCTAACGCTAACGGGTGTTTTTTTTGGGTGTTTTAAGGTTGCTAACTTTTCTTGTGCAGCTCTTGTAGGAATATTCCACACCTTACATCAAGAACAACTAACACTTTTATTGCAAATAAGGCGAATAGTCCAAGTCCAAATTTTCTAACAAATCTTTCTTAGTTTAAATAAAACATTTTCGATTTGGTGCTATAAAAATTGAACCCAACAACTTGCACATTTTGATTTAGTGTTTTAAAATAAACTTTGAAATTTTTTCTAATTTAGGAAAAACACTTCAAATTGGTGCTATAAAAATGAGCCCCACAACTTGCACGCTTTCGATTTGGTGCCTTAAAAAGAACTTTACAAAAAAATTCATAGTTTACAAAAATTTGTCAATTTGGTGCTTAACAAATGAACCCCACAACTTGCACACTTTCAATTTGGTGTCCTAAAATAAAATTTCAAAAGATTTCATATATTAGGAAAAACACTTCGTTCTCAGTGCTCATAAAATGGAATGCTTTATTTTGGACCAAACACTTTCATTCTTGTTGACAAACGTATGATCTTTCTTTTTGTTGACCACATTAAAAAAATCTTATTAGAAACATTCAAGTTGGTGCTTAAAACTACACAAATACATTTTGACTTGAATACTACAATCTACTTTCTTGAAATCAAGAATACTTCATTTTGGAGCACATAAAAACAAATTGCTATCTTGTACACACTTCATTTCTTTCTTTTTTGTTAGCATCTCGAGGGGCTTAAAAATAATATTGTGATGAAATGTATGTTGTGTCTTTTGTGTGTGGAAAACTAAAGTGTCTATCCTCTCCCCTTGTATCTTTTAGCGTGTACTCTCAGGAATGAGTTTCCCCAAAGGTTGGCACTTTCCCTTGTCATATGTGTAATACCGGGATCCATAGTATTCCAATGACTCAAGCTCCTCCTTTGCATAATTTCCTAGAATGTGTAGCCCGATCTGGATATGATTCTATCCATGATCCAAATTTCTCTAACCATCCATACCCAAACTTTGCATCGCAATCTACTTCCGTAATAAAAAATTTCACCTACTAAATCCCTTTTAAAAAATTTATAAAAATCTCATGTAAATAAAACCATCATTAATTCATTATCATTATAAATCCATCATAAATAACACGCTTTCAAGAAAACCATATATTCTTGCATAATTATCTTTTTAGACCAGGTTACTAGGCCATTGAACTTCTTGGATAACCTTAAAATTTTCAAACTTTACTTTGCATTGTTATCTGATACCTGGTACCCGGTATTCAAATTTTACCCATGATTTTCCTAGACCTTGGCTTTTACCAGACCTTGGCTTTTACCGGACCTTGGCTCCCAAACTAGAATGCTTTGCTGAATACTTTGCTTTACCTTTTATATTTCTAGATTTCCTGATTCCCGGTACCCAGAACACTTGAATTACAAAGTACTCTTTTTCAAAAATATTTCTCTTTTCTTTTCACTTCCGGTGATATTTCCAATTAGCTAGCACCTACCATAAGTTTTAGTTTTCACTTGGGGTCCCCAAGTCTTACAGTCTTGCAGAATGTTGTGAGACTGCACAATAACTTGCAACCAATAAAACCAAATTTAATCCAAAACTTGGGATTAAATCACTAGTCATAAATTATAATTTATGCATATTTCAAAACAATAACTCTTTACCTCTACCTAGATTCTAACATAAAAATAGTAGAATTTCTCTAGAGATATTTGTGTGTGCTTTGATTAATTCCAGTTTCTAGAACTCAATGAAAAAATTAGTTCATTGACATTGAATTACATAATTTGGTAATCCTCCAAATCCAACTAGGGATAGAGCCTTGTTGCTAGTCAAGCATTCATAGCCCCGAGAAGGTTATCTTTGTAATTCCCCCAAACATAGCGCTACTCCCAGCTAGGCATCTATAGCCCTAGTAGAGATATTTGGATAGCCCAAAGAGTTGATATTTTTTTTAATATCTTTTTTGATATTTCATTGATAGCTCATTTCAACTTGCAAGCAATGAAGTCCGCTATTAGGTTGGGAATTACATTGGTAGCGAAGGTTACCTTTTATTTTTCATTTGATGCAAATCCTCTCATCTTTTCACTACTTCCCAAAAACTCATTTAATAATTCCCTGTTGGTGTGTATTCCTAGCTAAACTTTACCACTCTTATGCAAAATTCTAGCTAACTACAACTCACTATATGTTAGAAGATATGCATAAATTAAAATTTAGCAATAAACAACTGAATCACCAAATTTAAATCAAAATTTAGAACCATTAGTTACCACCCTTCCAATTGAATTTTATGGAAATTACTAAATATTGGGTAGTAATTGTGATTTGATGACGCTACACCACATTAATGGATCAGGAATGTCATGGTGATACTTAAACATGATCACATTATTCTACATTAAATTCACAGGCCTCAATGTGCATGTATCATTTCTTTCAAATTTTCCATGTGATGATGTGTGCTTCCTTATTGGCTTCATTTTCCTTTCCACTTTGCACACATCAACACCTTCATGATTAATACGGCTTAATAAAAAAATAATGAAATGACCACCATTAATTTTGAAATCTTTCACTTGGTTGATTCACAATCTTCATACTAGCCA
Source organism: Sequoia sempervirens (assembly GCA_007258455.2). NCBI lineage: Eukaryota > Viridiplantae > Streptophyta > Pinopsida > Cupressales > Cupressaceae > Sequoia > Sequoia sempervirens. Next base: position 79,866 of record VDFB02295572.1, read on the forward strand.
GTTTTGAAGTAAATTGTCACCAATTGTGTAAAACTTAACTTGACTTAACATTCTGCTATGGAGAAACTCATCTAGTTGCCACCTCACTTGTGATTTCCAAGACTTTGATCTAGGAAAATATTTACCACAACTTCCTCATGGTTTTCTATAAATTCTGTACTTCTCTCAAATTCTTCACACCTTTACTTTTCTTTTAAATTATCATATTACATTTCTTCTTTGCTAGTGCTTGCTTGCTTCTAGGTCATGGATACTCCAATTTTCTTGACCTACTCTAACTACCAGAATATTTTCATGGGTCCTATCATGACTCAAAGGCTTAGCAATGTTTTCTTCATTTGAACTACCAGTTTCACTATGCCAAACTTGTGCTTAGCCCTTGGGGAACAATATGTGGAATCCAAAGCTTACTACCAGTTTTATTTTGACTTGGCTTCTCGCTTTGTAGCATCGCTCCTAGATATTGGGATTTTTGTTGAAGATGTTCACTTGGTTGTGAATATGATAGTGCGGCCTAAATATTTGGAGAATCTAGATATGTTTTTATCTATTGCACACCCAACCATTGGAATCCCCTCTATGGATGATATTCCTTGATTCCTGGAGCACAAGGAAGTAGTTCCACTCTGGTCATTCTTGACTGACATCCATATTGGACTAACTATGAAGTTCACCAAGAAATTGCTTACATAGGGTATTTAGCCCTGATGGATGAGCATCCCAGATTGACTGAATGGCTACTCTTCTCTGCAGGTCAACTCCCTCTTTTTTTTTTATCCTTTAAAACAAGAATTTTGATACTTCCATGTATATACGCTATACACACACATGTGTGTGTATAGCTTTATCGTGTATTTTAAAAGCATGTATTTACTGTGTATGGTTTTATCATTTTACATTTCACAACACGGTGTTATAAAAATGTTTGAATTAACTCTCATGTGTATGATAAGTTGAGCAGAATTTGCTAATGCAAAGGGTCAAAGAAAAGGAAAAAAAAAAGATAAACAAACTCTACAAAAGAAAACTAACCCTAACTAACCAAAATTTACCCTAACAAATGACTAACCCTAACAAAGTAATTTATTTTAAGCTCAATAACTATTTTCATTGTTTTTTTGGTACGAATTACAATAGGTTTGTCCTTGAATTCAATAGAATAAATTTCAAATTTCCTACTGTTTAACAATGAATTACTTTAAATTCTCTGTGTTTAACAAACATAAATTCAAAGGTGCGCTTACCAATAACTTGGCTCATATATATGAAAATGACCTCATTAAAGGTCAATTGCACACACTTTCACTGGTTTATCAATACTCTACCTTCTTTTAGTCCTGGTTCATGATTTTCTTCTTTACTTTGTTCAATTCCATGAACGACTGTGTCTATTTCTTGATTTTCTTCTCTTCCAAAATTTTTTTCCTTTGGTCTTGTCTTCACTTTGAACTTTGGTAGACCAAGTGATATCACAATTTATATTATTATTAGAATGAGAAAAATTAAAAAATTGATACAATGTATCTTACATAAAATCAAGAAAATTTCCCTTTTTAGCTTGTAAATTTTCAGTTTGGAATGAAAAAAGTATTTCTCCCACTCAATTTTCCTACTCTTTCTCTTCACTTATGTTTTCAACGTATGAAAAGAATGGCTACTCATCAATGTCATTTCCTCATTTTTGGTGCAATATTCTTCAGTCTTGACATTCTCACCTATCTTCTTGCAAAACCTTAAGATTTTCTTCATAACAATTGTAGTTAACAAACCGTTTTGACATATCAATTAATTTTTTAACATTTTTAGTCCCACTAGGATTATACTCTTTTTCAAGATTCAACATATTTCTTGTTAACGATTCTTTTCTTCTAGTAGTTAAAACTTCTTTTGTTAACGAAATTACCTTATACGTAGCCAAACTTGCCCTAGTTTAAAAAATATCACAACTGAGTTCACCTTGATCAGTTGCATCATGAATTCTACACTCGGTGACTCTAACAAAGGTGAACAAACTCAAAGGATATAATCTCTTATTAAGAATTTTCCATATTTTTTCAACTTCTATTTTTGAAATAACCGACTTGCATAGACTTTCATCTTACAAGCTACTTTAAACCCATAAACAATATAGATTCCTAAATAAAACCCAGAGGGAAAGACATGAAAATAAAAACAAGCCCTCCTTCTAGCGCCAGTTCCTATTGATGATGATGTTACTTTCAACATCAGTGCAGATAAAATCCTCACAGGAAAATTGCAAAGAACCTATCTTTACTTGAAAGACTAAACCAGGGCAACCTAAGGATTTGAGTAATAGGGAAAAGGTTGACTTAGCTTAATTCTAAGGCTCTGATAGTTAGGTCTTGACCATACTATGATATTGTTGTTAATCTCAAGGGGCCTATGGTTATCTCTAGTTTCATTAAGAATTATAAGTATCAGATAAAATCTTTTCAGTTCGATCATAAAATAATCTCATGAAATTGACAAAATTGGAATAATATTTCATGAAAATCAAACAATTTTTCTATCACTTAAGTAGATTTAGCTTTAAGCATTCAACCCTTTCATAGAAATGAAATATTTTCAATAATACTTCCATTCATTCATCTTTTTTTTAGAACATTTTCTCAAAATTAACATCTAATTTAAAATAAAGCATCAAAATATTGAAAAAATAATAATAAAAATAATTCTTCTAGTTATTCTCCATGCATGCTCTAAGATTTAATTAAATCAAAGCAAACTGCCTAATACTTCACCAGATTGCTTCACAGCTAGGCATAAAATGGTGCAATATTTTAAAGAAGGGGGTTTAGTTTGGACACTGAGGAGGTTTTGTATGCACCCTCAAATGGCATAGCACACAATCTTATTCATTTGAACTAACAAACCAGCTACAAAAGATACATGAGATAGGTAGCTATCAAACTAGCTTCGATATTGATTAAGTACTATGTGCATACAAGTTTTTAGACTAGAATGATTTAGAAAAAAGGAAAAAGGAACAAAACTTAGAGAAGTTTTGGTTATTCCAACATCCAAAAATTATGAACTTAACTTAAAAAGAAGTATCCTTGGCCTTTTATAGAAGCAAGACACAGGTAGGATAAAACAAATATATGAGAGGAAATCCAAGGGAAAAATCACATCAAGGCACATAGAATATGGTGACTGGCAAGAGAATTTCAAAGTTAATGAAATTCAACCTTCATATGCACGTTGATGTCCTTCGAGTGATTCATCTTCTTATTATGACTGGGATAATAACTTGAATCTAGATAATATGTAGGAACTTTCCTATATATTCAAAATGATTACTTTATCACCTGGTTCCTACATTTTGGTTCTACCTCGAGCTTTCTACTCTTGGGAATGAGCTTCCTCAAAGATTGACACTTTCCTTCACCATATGTGTAATATCGAGATACCCAGTATTTTGATGACTCAAGCTCCTCCTTTGCATAATTTCCCAGAATGTGTAGCCCAATCTAGATATAATTTTATCCTTGATCCAAATTTTTCTGACCGTCCATACTTGAACTTTGCATCACAATCTACTTCTCCTTCAATACAAATCCCACCTATTAATCCCTTTTAAAACATTTATAAAAATATCATGTAAATAAAACCATCATTAATTCATTATCATTATAAATCCATCATAAATAACATGCTTTCAACAAAACAATGTATTCTTGCATAATTATCTTTTTAGACCAAGTTATCGAGCCATCGAACTTCTTGGATAACCTTAAAATTTTAAAATTTTAAAATTTTACTTTGCATTGTTACCCAATACCCAGTACCCGGCACCTGGTATTCAACTTTTACCCATGATTTTCCCAAACCTTGGATTTTACCAAAACTTCCATATTTATCAGACCTTGGCTCCCAAACTAGAACACTTCACTCAATACTTTGCTTTACCTTTTACATTTTTGTATTTCCCAATTCCCGATACTCGGTACTTGGAACACTTGAATTACGAAGTACTATTTTTCAAAACAATTTATCTTTGATTTCCACTTCTGGTGATCTTTCCAACTAGCCAACACCTGCCATAAGTGTTAGTTTTCAGTTGGGGTCCCCAAGTCTTACAGTCTTGGGGCATGTTGTGAGACCACACAACAACCAATAAAACCAAAATTAAACCAAAACTTGGGATTAAATCACCAGTTGTAAATTGTAATTTATGCATATTTTAAAACAATAACTCTTTACCTTTACCTAGATTCTGACATAAAAATAGTAAATTTTCTTTGGAAATATCCATGTGTGCTTTGACTAATTCCAATTTCTAGAACTCAGTGAAAAAAATAGTTCATTGACATTGAATTACATAATTTGGTAATCCTCCAAAGCCAACTAGGGATAGAGCCCTGATAGAGATATTTGGATAGCCTAAAGAGTTGATTTTTTTTTTAATATCTCTTTTGATATTTCATTGATAGCACATTTTTCAACTTTTGATATTTCATTGATAGCTCATTTCAACTTGCAAGCAATGAAGCCTGCTATTAGGTTGGGAATTACATTGGTAGTGAAGGTTACCTTTTAATTTTTCAATCAATGTATATCCCTTCATCTTTTCACTACTTCCCAAAAATTCATTTAATAATTCCATGTTGGTGTGTATTCCAAGCTAAACTTTATCACTCTTATGAAAAATCCTAGATAACTACAACTCGATATATTTTAGAAGATATTCATAAATTAAATTTTAGCAATAAACAACTTAATCATCAAATCTAAATCTAAATTTAGAACCATTAGTTACCAACCTTCCAATTGAATTTTATGGAAACTACTAAATACTCGGCTAACAATTCTGATTTGACAGTGCTACACCACATTAATGGATCAAGAATGTAATGATGACACTTAAACATGATCACATTATTTTGCATTAAATTCACATGCCTCAATGCACATGTATAATTTCTTTCAAAGGTGATGACATGTGTTGCCTTATTGGCTTCATTTTCCTTTCCACTTTGCACACATGGGCACTTTCATGATTAATATGGCTTAATAAAAACATAATGAAATGACCACCATTAATTTTGAAATCTTTAACTTGCTTGATTCACAATCTTCATACTAGCCAATTTTGAAGAAAATTGTCACCAATTGTGTAAAAATTAATTTGATTTAACATTCTCCTATGGAGAAACTCATCCACTTGACACCTCGCTTACTATTTCCAAGACTTCAATCTAGGAAACTATGTACTGAAACTTCCTCACGGTTTTCTATAAATTCTGCACTTCTCTCGAATTATTCACACCTTTGCTTTGCTTTTCAATTATCATTTTGCATTTCTACTTTGCTAGTACTTTCTTTCTTCTAGGCCATGGATACTCCAATTTTCTTGACCTACTCTCACCACCAAAATTTTTCATGGGTCATATCATGACTCAAAGGCTTAGCAATGTTTTCTTCATTCGGACTACTAGTTTCACTGTGTCAAACTTATTCTTAGTCCTTGTGGAACAATATGTGGAATCCATAGCTTACTACAGGTTTCATTCCAACTTGGCTTCTCACTTTGTAGCATCGCTCCTGGACATTGGGCTTTCTATTGAAGATGTTTGCTCGGCTACGAATATGATAGTGTGGCCTAAATATTTGGAGAATCTAGATACTATTCTATATTTTGCACATCCAACTATTAGAATCCCCTCTATGGATGATATTCCTCAATTCCTAGAGCACAAGGAAGTAGTTCCACTCCAATTTTTCTTGACTAACCTCCATACTCATAACTTTGAATTTCACTGGGAAACTGCCTATGTAGGGTATGTAGCCTTGATGGACGAGGCATCCTAGATTGACTAAATGGATTTTCTTCTCTATAATTCAGCTACCTCATTTTTATTTTATTGATCCTTTACAACAAGAATTTTGATACTTCCATGTATATACGCAATATACACATATATATAGCTTTATCATACATTTTAAAAGTGTGTATTTACTATGTATGGTTTTATCATTACACATTTCACAACACAGTGTTATTAAAATGTTTGAATTAACTCTCATGTGTATGATAAATTAAGCATAATTTTCTAATGTGAAGGGCCAAATAAAAAGTAAACAAAAACAAACCCTACAAAAGAAAACTAACCCTAACTAACCAAAATTTACCCTAACAAATGGGGTGATCCCACAATAGTGGTTTACAATTTCTGGCCAAACTGGACACTGAAATAATTGTTTTTAACTAAATCTTCACTTTCGGGCACCTATAGTGGCTAAACCACGAGGAATTTGAAGATGATGCAAACTAAAGTTTCGTTGCATTTTTTCTATAGATTCCAAATATATTTTTTTCAAAAATTTTGGAATCAAACTGCACTTATTTTTCCATCTCCCTCAAAAATTAGTTTTTTCCATAAAACAACATTTTTAAAAAGTGATGCTCACCGTATAACGCATAACTTTTTTCCATGAAGGATAAAATTCTAATTCTTTCTAATTTAGATTTGTAACTTTGATATCTAGTGCTTCCACTTGGTTAGATAGTTTTTTATTGAATATTTTTTCTTTAATCAAGTTTCAAAGTCAAACCAATTAAAATTTAGACATAGCGCGACCGTATAACACATAACCTTTTTTGTATGTATCTAAATTCATTTTATTTTTTTTGGATCAAGGACTCCAATATCTGGTGCACTCATATTTTTCAAAAATAAATTTTGATAATCTTCTATTCTTCCACATGTGTAGAATAGAGAGCTTGATTTTTGGTGAAAAACCTACATTCACAAGAAATAAAAAATAATATAATAATCAAATTTAATTTAATTAAAATTATACTTTTTTGGAACCTTATAATAAGGACTACATATTTACAAAAAAATAAATTTTAAATGAATTCATTTGATCCCCCAAAAGGTAAATCAAAAGTGGTTTTTTATCAGCATTTTGATAGGTGTAAAGGAGACTCCATTATAGGTATGGTTTAAAACTAGTGGGGTTCTATCCAAGGGAGCTTGGTCTAATGTGGTTTGATCAAACCCTATTCAATTGGAATCCTTTAAGTGGAAATTTTCAAGTCTTAAATCATTGTATTTTCTAAAAATATGTGATTTCAGCAAAAATTAGGATCTCCCAGAAAGTGTAAACCACTATTGTGGCAGCACCCAATGACTAACCCTAACAAAGAAATTTATTTTAAGCTCAATAACTAATTTCATTGTTATTTTTTTATGAATTACAATAGGTTTATCCTTGAATTCACTAGAATAAATTTCAAATGTCCTACTATAACAATGAATTACTTTAAATTCTCTGTGTTCAACAAACATAAATTCAAAGGTGTACTTACCAATAAATTGGATCATATGTATGAAAATAATCTCATGAAATTGATAGATATACAAAAATATTTCAAGAACATCAAACAATTTTGCTATCGCTTAAGTAGATTTAGTTTTAATTATTCAGCAATTTCATAGAAATGAAAGATTTTCGATAATACTTCTATTCATTCAACTTTCTTTTAGAACATTTTCTAAAATTTAACATCTAATCTAAAATAAAGCACCAAAATATTGAAAATAAAAAAAAAATCTTCTAGTTATTCTCCACACATGCCCCAAGATTTAATCATATCAAAGCAAACCAATTTATACTTCACTAGATTGCTTCATAGCTAGGCATAAAATGGTGCAAGATTTTAAAGAAGGGGATTTAGTTTGGACATCAAGTAGGTTTTGTATGCACCCTTAAATGGTGCAACACACAGTCTTATTCAGTCGAACTAACAAACTAGCTACAAAAGATAAATGATATAGGTATCTATCAAATTGGCTTTGATACTGATTAAGTTCTATGTGCATACAAGTTTTTAGACCAGAATGATTTAGAAAACAGGCACAAAGAACAAAACTTAGAGAAGTTTTGGCTCTTCTGACATCCAAAAATTTTGAACTTGACACAAGTAGGATAAGACAAATACATGAGAGGAATTCCAAGGGACAAATCACATCAAAGCACATGGAATATGGTGACTAGTAAACAAATTGAAAATTAAGTTAATGAAAGTCAACCTTCATCTGCATGCTAATGTCATTCAGGTGTTTCATCTTCTTATTATCACTAGGATAATAACTTGAATCTGGATAGTATGTAGCAACTTTCCCATATATTTGGAATGATTACTTTATCATCTTGTTCCTACACTTTGGTTCTACCTCAAGCTTTCTACTCTTAGGAATGAGTTTCCTTAGAGGTTAGTGCTTTCCTTCACCATATGTATAATACCGGGATCCCTAGTATTCCAATGAGTCAATCTCCTTTGCATAATTTCCTGAAATGTGTAGCCCGATCTAGATATGATTCTATCCGTGATCCAAATTTTCTTGACCGTCCATACCCAAACTTTGCATTGAAATTTATTTCTCCTTCAATCACAAATTCAATCTATTAAATCCCTTTTAAAACATATATAAAAATCTCATCTAAATAAAACCATCATTAACTCATTATCATTATAAATCCATCATAAATAACATGCTTTCAACAAAACCATATTTTCTTGCATAATTATCTTTTTAGACCAAGTTACCGGGCCATCAAACTTCTTGGATGACCATAAAATTTTAAAAATTTACTTTGCATTGTTACCCGGTACCTGGTATTTAGCTTTTACTCATGATTTTCTTAGACCTTGGCTTTTACCAAAACTTCCATATTTATCGGACATTGGCTCCCAGACTAGAACACTTCACTCAATACTTTGCTTTACCTTTTACATTTTTTTCTTTCCCAATTCCTAGTACTCACTACTCGGAACACTTGAATTATGAATAAGTGACATAGATTTTGGGAATCACAAATGCTAGGCTCTCTTCCTAGGGTTTTCCACCTAGAAAGAGACAGATTAGGGCTCCTAAAATTCTTATGCACATTCAAATTAGGATGTATGCAATGTGATATGATGTAAATGAATTAAAATAAATGCAATTGACTAATTAAAATGATCTAAAATGAATGTTAAAGTGCAATTTAAGTTATGTTTGAAAACACACTATGATATGGAAACAACTATGAAAGATGAAGAAATTGATAGAAATATGCAGAACAAAAGGTACAGGGTCAAATTTGAGTGCACCTGGATGTTGTATGAGCTTTCTGGAATGTCTATAATGTTGATGAAATTTTATAATTTTTCACAGCGAGACTCATTTTCCGAGGGTGGCAAATTAGTCCTCCTATTGTTGAAAAAGTGTCAAGAACTGATTTCTAAAAGCTAGGAGTTGATTTTTGACAAAATGCTGATTTTCAAATTTCAAGTGGGCCTCATTCACCAAGGGTGGTGAATCAGTCCTCCCCAAGATTTCTAGAAAATCAGGAGACAACACTGCTACACCAGATCTGGCAATGTCTGAATGTTAGGTTGTTAGGGTCAATTCTGCAAAAAATGGATAGAAAATGCTCAAAATGCTTGAAAAGATGATGAGTTGAATTGCAGAGCCTAATTGACTTGAATTCCACTTTTCAACACCTTTAAACCTATTAATTCTACAAAAAAAAGCTGCAAATACACATGCACATAGGGGAAAAATGTTGGAGGGTTAGTGAATAGGGGTTTTCCTTGGTCAAACCCCACTTTGGTAATCAAACCCAATAGAAATGAATGAAATGTAAAGGAAATGATAAATGAATAGCATGAAAGTATTAAAAACTTACCAAATCTTTGAATATGTAAATATGAAGTGATGTAAATGGTTGCTCCAAAGTGCTTGAAAAGTGCTTGAATTGATGATGCAAAATGCTTGATTTCTTGAATGACTTAGAAGATTGAACACTTCAATGAGGAGATTGCTTGAATGTGTTAGGAGATGTAAAATGAGGTTAAAATGACATATTTATACAAATCTTGTGCCTTACTATCCATTCATACCTCATCATAGGCCAACATGAAGTGAATTTGAGTAAAATCCCAAAAAAAAATTGAAATATTTTGAATTTGGGGCCAAGGGGGACTCATTTGCCACCCTTGGCAAATGAGTCCTACCTAGGACCCAAAACCAAGCGTCAGAAAAAAAAAATGTTGTGTTTAATGTTGTTTTTTGGGATAGGACCCAAAAATACACTTAATATAAGCATATGAGGGCATAAAGAGACAAAATAAAGCATGAGAAGGGTGTAAATTGTGAAATATGCCTAGAAAAGTGTGAAATCTTGTTATAAGACTTTACAACGCTTCAAAATAGGACTTGTTAATGAATGAAAAGGTGGTTTTTAAGTGAATTGCATTAAATAGAGTCTATAAGAATGTATAAATTTCTTACAACACTTCACAACACCTTCGCAAGACATCATTCTTTGAATTTTAGCACCAAAATAAACACGTTCAAGCCAAGATACATCATAAAATTAAAGCAACATAGTTCCAACACTATGAAACAAGACCTAAAAGACCATGAAAATGAAAAGGTTCCATTTTTCTATGGCACATTTAGCCCCCACTTTATTGAGAGAAACTTGCTTCCTCACACTAAAGTAGCCATGAACATCGAGAAGAGGGTTCGAATGCACTTACATTAGCAAGATGGAATACAAAAAACAAGAGGGATGATCATGCCCCCAGGATGAAGATCCCATGAAAAAATAAACATAAGGAAAAAGGAACACACAAGTGTTGAGAGGAATTGAGTGAAGCTTCGATCATCAATCCAACTAGTTGTGAAAAGAGATCTAGGCTGATCATTTGAAAAATAAAGAATGTGTACTCACTTTAGGGCCACAGAACTAGTTGTCCATGGGGTGAGAAAGCCCAAAAAGTAAGATACATAGCTAGTTGGTATGCACTCACAAACAAACAGAAAAGTGGCTATGGGGAAAAGTCATGCCGCTATTTGGGCTTCTCACTCAACCATGCCAGAGCTATACCCATTCGATAACTTTGAAAAGGTGCCACAAAGCCAAATAAAATGCAAATGTTGGTTTAAGTTTCATAAAATAAGCAAAATAGGATGGCACCATAGGCATGCAAGTTGTGTTATGCAAGGTGGCTGAATAAGAATGTTAACTGTAAAAATGTTATGTGTAATATGTTCAATTGAGTCTTGTTCAGTTTATGCAAGGTCAATCACTTAGGGAACATTGTGTCTAATGTCTCCAAGAAGTGTACAAAGAGAAGAAAAAATAAAACACACGATACGGGGGAACACAATATGCACATAAAAAGAAAGAAGAAAAAGGGGAAAAGACAAGCAATGCAAAGGAAAATCACTCATCTAACAAGTCATTTGCCTCCCAATCATTTTCAATGCAATGCGAAGGCGATTGACTATGTAAAGGTGGAATTGCAAGTGTCAAACTAGGGGTTGTACTAGGTTCTTCACTTGGTGGAGAGGATTTATCATTTAAGGTCATTGTAGACAAAAATAAAGAGTTTAAATCATTGTTTATTTCTTTGTCTATTTTAGCAATCGTCCCATCATCATCATCATCAAGATTAATAATGGTGGGAGGACAAAGGGTGATTTCTAAGGATGGATGTATCAAAAGCATTGGTTGTTGAATATGCTTGTTTTGTTGTGACGGTGGTATAGGACTTTCATGAGGTTTCTCAAGAGAGGGAATGTGATCATCTATTACTTATGTCAAGGGTATAGGTTGCTTTTCTTTATTGTTTGTTAGGAAAGATTGGCAAGCAAGGAGACAACTACAACGCCTTTGTTCACTAGCACCACGGTTTGGTTTAATTAGGTTTTGCAATTGTTGAGGTGTAAGATCAAATTGAGCTGGTATAGGTTTGTCTACTTCTGAAGGGGGAAGAATAGAGGAAACTGAAGAACAGGGATCAACCACTTTCTCTTTTGCTTTATATACTTGTTTGGTTTGAGGACGCTGAGTAGGATTTGTGACAAGTTCCCTTTGTCAATGAATGATGGTGGGGAAGGGTCTAGAGGGATTTGTTCTGAATTTGTGTTGGTTTGTTGAATTTCATGCTTAGGTGTAATCATGGTTTCATCTAGCATAAGAGGAGTGGAAGTAGAAGGAGATGTATTATGAAGAGATAATTCAGTGATTTTTTTAGCTTTAAAATTTTGATAAGTGATGTAAAAGAAGTCCTTTCGAGGGGTAATAGGTTTGATGGGTGTAGGCCAAAAGGTTTCTAATGAAAAGTTACCTTTGGAAGATAAAGGATTAAATCCACTATGGTGTATGGTGACTACCTCATTGCCATGCAGAAACTTTAAGTACTTGTGAATGACTGATGGGACTGGACTTTCATTGAGCGAAGCCAAGGAAGGCCTAGCTATAAACAAAATTGGTCAGATTGTGGAATAATAGAAAACGTTACCTCCAAATTCTTAGGTCCTATGTGTAAAGACAGTATGATTGATCCAATCATAGGGCATGAAAAACCATGATGTGTTTTGATCCATGCAATCAGTGAATTATAGTTATCTTGATATAGATTATGTAATACTAGAAATTCTTCTATGATCACATTCTCACCACAAGCGGAATCTATTAGTATCCCATTAGTAGGTTTATCATAGATTCTGTCGACTATGTAGAGAGGACCATCAAGAAGTTGTAGTATGTCTTTAGCAGAAAAATTAATATCAAGAGATTGAGTGGTGTGGCCCTTGCGATGGATAACATCTATCATAGCGACAAGTTTATCCATAGGACTAGGTTGCGGAGCAGGAGGAGATATACTAGGTTGTTTGTTGTGTGTATCAACAATCATCACATCAGGCTTGGAAGGTTCACTAACCTTGACAAATGAGGTAGTATGCTTAGGAATAGGATTAGTAAAGATTTAGAGATTTTGGTTAGGGGGTGGAATGGACTTATTTCCTTAATCATTAACACCCATAATGGTCAATTCACCTAAATCAATGAGGTCTTGAACTAGATTTTTAAGAAGCTTGCAATGTTTTGTGTCATGGCCATTTTGATGATCAAAATGACAATAAGTGTTAGGCTTGAAGGTAGGAGGTAGGGGTTTATTAGGATCAAGTGGTCGAACAGGTGGTAAGGTAAGCATACATTTTTGGATGAGTTGGTTCATAGTCTGATGGAGGGGGTCAGGTAAAGGGGTGAAATGTCTGTTTGGATCACCATAATGATAAGGCAAGGTTATTTTAGAGGCATCCATTGAATGTTGAACTGGTGAAGTTGATTGTGGTTGGGGTGATGGAGGTGAACTAAATTGTAAGAAACCTCAGGTAGGTTTGCAGAAATTTTGTGAGTTATTATGGTTTGGATTGTTATGTTCAAATTTTTCAACTTGGTTAGAAGTGGATTTTGACTCACGACTTGAAACCAAAATTTGATAATCACATAATGTTGTGTATAAATGCATGAATGAAGGAAATTTCATCATGGTAAGTTTATCTTGAGGTTAGTTTGAAAATTCTCAATAAACATCTTCTACAGATGTGCATCTGGAATTTAGACATCAACTTGAGCATATAAGGACTGATAAGGGAAGATGAAATCTGTCACTTTTTCATATGTTTTTTTTCTACATTGCATGAGGCAAGCCTTTGTCTTTTAGGTGTCATGTGCACTTGAAAGTGATTAATGAAAGCTTCCACTAATTCATTAAATGAACGGATGGAATGATTAGGTAAGTTGGAAAACCATTCTAAGGAAATATCTTTTAAGGTCCTTGGAACTTAGAGTTTTGCTAAAATTTTATTGTCAAGGACAAAATCATAACACAAGGCAGTAAAAGCATTGACATGGTTGATAGGATCTCCTTTTCCTCCATATTTCTCAAACCTCGACATTTCTAATCCTTGTGGCATCGGGGTACGTAATATTTCTAATGATAATGGGTTTCTATGAACAATATATGTGGTTGGATTAGTTTGAGCTTGACTAATGGTGGCAAGTTCGTGTTGCATGGATGAAACAGTGTTAAGGATTTGTGTCATAAAGGGATCAGGATAATGGGGTTGAGATGGAAGGGAAAATGGTGATGGAGTGTAGGTGATGTTAGGGGAGGTGAAAGGAATGCTAATGGGTGGGAAAGTGGTGGAAGGAGGTTGTAGTGCCACAAAAGAAGTAGGAATGCTAGTGGAAATTGGGAGAGAAGTAGCAACATAATTGGATTGATGTAGAGTTGTATGGACTTGCGGATTGGTATAAGTTGGTATGGAATCTATGGTTGAAGGAGGAGGAACTTGAGATGCTCCTTGGGTAACAAGAGTGTTTGTTGACAGAGTATTGGAAGAGGCATGTTTATTGTAAATCTCAGCTATTTTTTTTAGCACTTGCAAGCCATCATCACTTTCAATTAAGCGATGAAGGTTCTCAATAGAAGGTATAGCAGTGGTGGAAATGTTTTCAAGTGACAAGTCTTGTTGTAAATGTGCAAAGTCCTCATGAATGTTAATAACCTCTTCTTGTGGGAGAGACTTGTTTTGATTGTCAACATGCATAGAATGGAAAGGGGAAGGCATGGAAGTGGTATTGTCAGGGCCTAATGCACCATTGTCCATACCAGGAATTTGGAGCTCATGAGATCCCAAGGTCCACAACGAAAGTGCTATCACGGGATGTCATGAGTCTAAAACTTCTTCTCACTAAAGTATTATCAATGGGGCACCAAACACTCATGCAAGGACCACAAGGAAGGGTGAATGGAATGCAAGCGAATCTAAGAATGTAAAATGCCAATAATAGAAAATCTACTAACTATAACAGAGGTGCAAATACAGAAAATAGAAATGCAGGAAAATACTAGAAATAGTTCAAAATTAATGTCTAAAATATGTGAAGCTAAGGAGGATGGTGTATGTGAGCTCTATGGGTTGAGCTAGAGCGCCTATGCCCTAGCTCACTTCCTATCTCTGTGTTGGTGCGAAGAGGGGGGTTTTTCAATGATCTTGGTTAAGATTTTTTTTGTGTTTTCCTTTAATTCAGTGATTGACTCTCTTTAGCGCGTGGTGGTTTATTCATTTTCTTGCACCGGCAGGGTCTTTTCTCATGCTCTTGTCCTGAGTGTTGTGCCATTAGGAGTGGCTTGGTTGCTGCTTCTTAGCATGGATCAACATGTCTACTTAGCCCATTTAGGCTTGCGTCCACTGGGAGAGGATGTGTTTCTTTGTTGTTGCAGCTCCTCTCCTTGGGCTACATGATGTTCAGCTCGAGAGCAGGGTTTTTTCATCCTTTTTCTTTATTTCTCTTGCATTTTGGTGGACAGGGTGTGTAGCAAGAGGGGTTTTGTGTTAATACTTGTGTGGAATTTGGTGGTTGTTTATTTCTCCTCAAGGGGCTTGCATGCCCGTGTAAGACTTTGTATTGTGTTCATGTCTCACAGGGAATCATCAGGGGCTGACCCCAGGATGGATTTCTATTCAGTGGTTGGATCAAAACCCTCTCTACCTATTTTCTTGAGACCTGGAGAAGATTGATGTGGTTTCATTAGGAGGGTTGCAGCTTCCTAAGATTAATGGATGCCTAGAAAGGTGCAAAGAAAGGCCGAATGTGGTGATTCTGAAGGAGATGCTGGTGGAAGATATTGATTATTATTCAAGAAATTCCCTATACTGCAAGTTCCTAGGGTTGAAAATATCACTACAATTTTTGGAGGCCTAGGCTCAGAGGACATGGATGCCAGAAGGGGAGATGGAGATTCAGCTTCTGGCGAATAACTACTTTATGGTTACATTTGACTCCATGGCTAATCAGAATAAGGTTTTTGAGGGGGGGCCATATTTCTACAACTAGGTGGGCATGTTCATCAAACCTTGGCATGCGGGATTCCACCTGACTAAGGAGCTTCTGAGCTAGGTTCCAGTTTGGGTTCATCTGTTGAGGCTCCTGGTCGAATGTTGGCATGATAAAGTGTTGTATTTATTGGCCTCAATGCCGGGGAAGCTTGTTGGATCGTCACAACAAACACAATTCAAGAAGGTAATGGCTTATGGCCAATTTTGTGTGGGAATTAATTTAAGTAAACCATTTCCATATTCTATAGAAGTGTGTGCAGGAGAGTATTCATGGGTGCAGCAGTTGGACTATGAGACCCTACCTTTTCACTGTCATTTGTGCCATGAGTATGGCCACCTACAGCATAGATTCCCAAAGGCCAAGCCATTGGAGACTAATTCTTCTCATCCCCCTCATGATCCATCAAGGGTGGAGAAGGGAAAGGACCTAGTTCAAGGTGGTGGTGTAGGAGATGATGGTTTTACTCCTATCAAAGCTTGAAATAGATTAAAGGGACAAAAAAGGACTTGGAGGGAAAGGCAGGATGGTGAGGCATTTAATAGATTTGAGATACTAGATGATCTTAGCCAGTAGGAAGTGAACCCAGGACTTATAGATTTGGATCAAGGGATTGTGTAGTCTAAAATGCATGGAACTCCTTTGGTGGGGGTGCAAGCTAATGATCAAGAGTTGGGTTTGAGCTTTCCAAATTCTGCAAAGGAGGGCAGTGGTCCCAAGCAGGAGGGGCTCATTTCCAAAACCCCCTTTGTTTCATAGACTAATAGGACTATGGATCTAGAAATAGATTAGTAGATGGTGGTTCAGGAGGAGTTGGGTCATTTTGTCGAAGCATTCAAGGGCAGTGATGTTGTACCTCAACCCTCGCAAAGATCAGGCATGAAGGTAGGTAAGAGTAGTAAGCTTGCTCCTCAATTGGGTATTTTGTAGAAAGATCTTAAGAAGGGAGGGTGGAAAAAGTTTCTAAGATGGGTAGGAAGAAAGATGTGGAAAAGATTAAAATGATTTGGGAGACGTTGGTGGAGTCAGGGTTAGTCAAGACTCTAGATTCGCACTTCTTGAGCCCCTTGAAATGGTTGTTCTTTCATGGAATGTGAGGGGCTTAAACAGTGGCTCTAGAAAAAAAATTGTTTGAGATTTGATTAGAAGTCAGTCTCCTAATGTCCTTTTTCTACAAGAAACAAAACTCTCTATTGAATGTATGATTGGATTGGTGCCTAAACTTTGGAGGTATGTTGAGTGCCAATGCATTGGTGTTCAAGGGTCTTCTGGGGGGAGGCTTGTTTATGGAACCCTCAAAATAGTTTTCCCCAGTGGTGGGTATCCTTTAAGTCCTATCTCTCTATGGTGGCTTCTTGTTTTGAGACAAGGGAGTTTGTTCTTTTTTCCAATATGTATATGCCCATGGAGTTGCAAGGCAAGTAGTTGTTATGGTCCAACATTTGATATGTCTGTAACATGGCTCCTTACCACCCTTGGATTATTGGGGGTGATTTTAATGCCATTACAGAGCTCACGAAGAAAGGTTTGGTACTATGAGGCTAGAAGCCCCTGCACTACTTTTCTAGGACATCTCTATCCTGAATCTTGTTGATGTCAAGCTAGGCAATGGGAAATTTACATGGAACAATCGAAAGGTGGGTGACAATTGCATTGCAGAACACTTGGATAGGTTCATGGTTTTATGCTTCTAGGTTGTAAATATGTGGTCTTCTAGTTTTGAGATTTTTGACTAGAGGGGTTCAGACCATTGGCCTATAAAGCTTTCTATTCATTCTACTAGGATGCCTTAGAATTCCTCCTTCAAGTTCTAGTTGATGTGGCTTTGGGATTCTGATCTCTGGGGCTATGTAGCTTAATGGTGGATGGGAGACCTTCCTTTGGCATGGCCATGTATGTATTTGCTAAGATCCTTCATTTTGTTAAATATCAGCTTAAGCGTTGGAACTGGCATTGCTTTGGAAATATTTTTAGTGCCAAGTCTATTGCACAGGCAGAGCTGGATGGTATTACCAAAAGAATTAGGGTGAATGGGGTGATGAAGAATCTATTGTGGGAAGAATCAAGGGCCCTGAAAGCTTTGGAGGAATGGGAGTTATAGGAAGAGATCTTTTGGAAGCAAAAGGCCTGGGTTGAGTGGCTCTAGGAGGGTGATAGGAATTTTGCATTCTTCAACTTGGTAAGGGCTAGGCGGCATGGTAATTCTATTCCAGTCCTAGACTCTGAGAGAGGAGAGACTCTTTCCTCATTTCATGATATTTCGAATGAAGCGATGCAGTACTTTACTTCTCTATTCAAAGAGGATTCATAGGATAGTTTTGTGGAGGAAGCACAGGTCCTATCTTGTATCCCTTCCTTGGTGACTAGGGATATGATGGGTCAACTCATGGGTGAGATAACTTTGGAAGATTTGGAGGGGACTATGTTTTAGATGAAGAAAGGGAAGGCCCCAGGCCCTGATGGTTTCCTGGTTGAATTCTTCCACGAGTTTTGGGAGATTATCAAGCTGGATTTGTTGGTTGTGGTCCAAGAATCTCAGTGGAATAAGCAGATGTTAAAGGCCTTGAATTCCACTTTCCTTGTGCACATTCCAAGGGGGGATAGATTAAGTCACTTTCACCCAATATCTCTTTGTAATGTGTTGTATAAGATTATTTCTAAGCTAATTGCTAATAGGCTAAAAAAGTGGTTACAGGTGCTCATTTCTGAGGAGTAGAGTGGTTTTTTGAAGGGTTAGTAGATCCTAGATTGCATTGTGATAGTTGTAGAGACAATTCATTCTATGACCAACTCCAGAGAAAAGGCTATGTTTATCAAGCTCGATATGGATAAGGCGTATGATAGGGTCTGATGGTCTTTTGTTCAGAAGGTTCTGGCTGCTTTTGGCTTTAGAGAGGAATGGAAATTAATTGGGTCATGAGTTGTGTCTCGTCAATATCATTCTCAGTTTTAATCAATGGGGAACACTATGAGCTTTTTGGGGCCTCTCATGGGTTGAGGCAAGGTGACCCTCTCTCTCCCTACTTGTTTCTTCTATTGCCTAAAGCTTTGGGACACTTAATGAGAAGTCATGTCCAGAGATGGGTCTTATTCAGGGGTGGATTTGGGGAGGTTACTTACCCCCATAGTCTCATTTGCAGTTTGTGGACGACATGGCATTGATGGGTGTAGCCACTACTAGGGAAGCTATGAACTTTCACAAGACTTTGGATATTTATCTTGTGGCTTCGGGGCAATTAATTAATGAAGAAAATTCCTCCACTTTTTTCTTCAACACCTCGGATCCTATTCAGAGGAGAATTTCTTAGATTCTTCAATTTCAGATCAGGGCTCTTAATTTTTCTTATTTTGGGATTCCTATGGCTGCTGGCAACCTTACTAGGCAGTCGTGGCAGGCTTTCCTAGATAAGATTCATGGACCAAACACTAGCTATCCTTTGTGGGTAGGGTTCAGCTGCTAAAGTTAGTGGTTCAAGCTCTTCCTATCTATTGGAGTATGCTTCAAGTGGCTCCAATGGGTTTTGTGAAGGAGATGGATGCATTAGCAAGATAGTTCCTTTGGGCTGACAGCTTGATGTCCTCCAAATGGAGCCTTGTCAATAGGGATATTGTTTGTTGTCCTAAGTAGTATGGTGGATTGGGGTTAACGTGGTCCTCGCTGATGGGTAAGGCTTTGCCAGCTAAAATTTATTGACAGTGGTGCACTACGCAAGATCAAATATGGGCTAGGATTCTCTCCCATAAGTATTTCCAGAATATTCCTCAGGAATACATCCCTTGATACCCCTTGGAGGGAAAGGGATTGATGATTTGGTCTAATCTCAAGAAAGGTGTTGTGCTTGTCAAAGATGGCCTATTTTGGATATGTAAGTGTGGGACAAAGGTTTAGTTTTGGTTTGACTCTTGGGATGGCTATCCACCCATTATCTCTTAGTTCCCTAACTTGGCAACTCTATGTCAGAGATTCAGTGATGTTGGATGGTCGAAGGTAAGCGACTTTAAGCTACTTTCTTCTCAGGGGATGCGAGTGTGTGCTAGGTGGAAGACTCTCAATGAGTGGCCAGTGATAGGTATAGTTGAGGAGTGTGAAGAGCTCCAACATATTCTTTCAGGTAGGCAGTGCAGTTCCCTTATGGGTAAGGATATTCTTACATGGTCTCCCAACTAGAAAGGTCATTATACGGTAGCCTCTAGATACCAGAGGCTTCTCTCTCAAAAGATTGGAGAATTGGAGGTTCCTTGGTGGAAGAGGGTGTGGAGTAAGTTTTCTTGGCTGAAGTGCAACTACTTTTTTGGAATTTAGCTTGGAACAGGTGTCTGACATAGGATAATATTCAGAAACATGGATTTCAGGGCCCCTCTAGATGTGTTCTCTGTGGGAAAGGTGAGGAGGATTCTTTCCATCTATTTTTTTGGTGTTCCTTTACTTTGCAGATCTGGCACTATTGGTGGGGAGTTTCAAATAGTCCCTGCATTCATGCCTCCTCCTTGGTGGATTTTTGGACTAGCCTAGGAAGACCACCCTCATTAGCTCCTTTTTTGGAGGATGTGTGGCATGCTAGGCTTATCTTCTTATTATGGTAGGTTTGGTTGGAAAGAAATAGGAGAATTTTTAGGGGGAGAGCCTGTAGCTGCAACAAGTGTGGTTAAGAATACCTGGTATGATTCATGAGACGATTGAAGCTAAGGGAGATGTGGTGTTGCCGCTAGAGAAAAGGGATGCAGATATGGTGGCTAGGCTGGGCATTCCCAGGTTTTCCCCATATTCTGCTTGTAGTATAAGAGGTAGGAAAGGGATTCAACATGTTCAAAGAGATGGACATCGGAAGCTCCCTTCAGTTGGCACTTTGAAGGTCGATACTGATGGTTCATCCAAAGGAAATTCGGGACCAGCTGGAGTTGGTGGGGTTGGCAAGGACTCTTTTGGTTCGGTGGTTTTCCTCTTCTCTATCCATAAAGGTGTGCATTCTATCAACCTTATGGAAGGATTGGCGATCCTTTATGCTTTGGATAGGGCCTATGCATTGGGTTGGCATTGGGTGATTTGTGAATCAGCTTCTCAAGTTCTAGCTAATTTGCTCAATGCACAGAAGGTGACTGATGTTAGCTGGTAGTTGGCAGTGATGGTGCAACAAATCCTACGGATTGGTTCATTGATAGAGATGGTGTCTTTTTTTAATATTATGAGGGAATGGAATAGAAAATTTAATTGCTAGCAACATGGGTTGCTGAGCATATGGATGGCTAGAAGATTGAAGATAGGGTTCAACTCCCCCAGGAACTCTATCTGGATTTGGAGAAGGTTCTTGTTGAGGACAGTACGGGTGCTAGTTGATTGGGTTTGTTGCTCTGTTTGGTTTATTTCCTGTAGGCTCTTGACCTTGTCCTTGATGTAATGCTTCTTTCTGATTATCAATAATTTTTTTACCCCTTTTTTATTAAAAAAAAAATTCTAAAATATGCAAAGCGACTAATTCACCCTGCGTGGTGAATGAGTCCCACGATGCAATTTTTTTGTGTTTTTCAGAATTTTAAGAATGATTTAAATATTTTTTCAGAATGGAAATAAACACAAAATGAAAATTTTCAATTTTTTCAATGAAATTGAATGCAAGAATGAAAACTAAATGATTTTTTAACTAATGAACAATGAAAGATTGTAGAATGCAATAACAAATCAATGTCCTAATTGAATGTCAATGCAAATGAAAACTAGCATGCAAGATATGAATACAATCAAAAATTTAAAAATGTTCAAGAGTCGGGTTCACCAAAATGTGACAGATTTTGGGAACCACAAATGTTGGGCTCTCTTCCTAGGGTTTTCCAGCTAGAAAGAGAGAGATTAGGGCTCCTAAAATGCTTATGCACATTCAAATTAAGATTTATGCAATGTGATATGATGTAAATAAACAAAAATAAATGCAATTGACTGATTAAAATGATCTAAAATGAATTTTAAAGTGCAATTTAAGCTATGTTTGAAAACACACTGTGATATACAAACAACTACGAAAGATGAAATTGATAGAAATATGCAAAACAAAAGGTACAGGGTCAAATCTAAGTGCACCTGGATGTTGTATGAAATTTTTGGAGTGTCTAGAATGCTGATGATTTTTTTTAATTTTTCACAGTGCGACTCATTCGCCAAGGGCAGAAAATCAATCCTCCTACTGTTGAAAAAGTGTTAGGAACTGATTTTTGACAGTCGGGAGTTGATTTCTAACAAAATGCTGATTTTTTAGATTTCAAGTGGGACTCATTCACCAAGGATGGAGCATCATTCTTGACCAATATTTCTAGAAAACTAGGAGACAACACTGCTACACTAGATCTAGCAATGTCTTAATGTTAGGTTGTCGGGGTCAATTCTGCAGAAAACGGACAAAAAATGCTCAAAATGCTTGAAAAGATGATGAGTTGACTTGAAGAGCCTAATTGACTTGAATTCCACTTTTCAACACCTTTAAACCTATTAAATCTATAAAACAAAGTTGCAAATACACATGCACAAAGGGGACAAATATTGTAGGGTTAGTGAATAGGGGTTTGCCTTGGTTAGACCCCACTTTGGTAATCAAACCCAATAGAAATGAATGAAATGTAAAGGAAATGATAAATGAATAACATGAAACTATTACAAACTTACTAAATCCTTGAATATGTAAATCCGAAGTGATGTCAATGGCTACTCCAAAGTGCCTGAAAAGTGCTTGAATTGATGATGCAAAATGTTTGATTGCTTGGATGACTTAGAAGATTGAATGCTTGAATGAGGAGATTTCTTGAATGTGTTATGATATGTAAAATGAGGTTAAAATCACATGTTTATACAAATATTGTGCCTTACTATCTGTTCATACCTCATCACAGGCTGACATGAAGTGAATTTCAGTAAAATCATGAAAGAAATTTTGAAATATTTTGAATTTGGGGCCAAGGGGACTCATTCGCCACCCTTGGCGAATGAGTCCCACCTAGGACCCAAAACCAAGTTTTGGAAAAAAATGTTGTGTTTAATGTTGTTTGTCGGGATAGGACCCAAAAATACAATTAATATAAGCATATGAGGGCATAAAGAGACAAAATAAAGCATGAGAAGGGTGTAAATAGTGAAAATATGCCTAGAAAAGTGTGAAATCTTGTTACAAGGCTTTACAACACTTCAAAATAGGACTTGTTAGTGAATGAAAACGTGGCTTTTAGGTGAATTGCATTAAATAGAGTGTAGAAGAATTTAGAAATGTCTTACAACACTTCACAACACCTTCACAAGACATTCTTTGAATTTTAGCACCAAAATAATCATGTTCAAGCCAAGATACATCATAAAATTAAAGAAAAATAGTTCCAACACTATGAAACAAGACCTAAAAGACCATGAAAATGACAAGGGTCCATTTTTTGATGGCACATTTATCCCCCACTTTAGTGAGAGAAACTTGCTTCCTCACACTAAAGTAGCCATGAACATCGAAAACAGGGTTCGAATGCACTTACGTTAGCAAGATGAAATACAAAAAAAAGAGGGATGATCAAGCCCCTAGGATGAAGATCCCATGACAAACTCAACATAAGGATAAAGTAACACACAAGTGTTGAGAGGAATTGAGTGAAGCTTCATTCATCAATCCAACTAGTTGTGAAAAGAGATCTAGGCTAAATATTTGAAAAAGAAAGAATGTGCACTCACTTTGGGGCCATGGAACAAGTTGTTCACGAGGTGAGAAAGCCCAAAAATTAAGATACATATGCTAGTTTTTATGCACTCACAAACAAGCACAAAAGTGGCTATGGGGAAAAGTCATGCTGCTAGTTGGGCTTCCTGCTCAACCATGTCAAAGCTATACCCGTTCAATAACTTTAACAAGGTGCCACAAATCCAAAGAAAATACAAATGTTGGTTTAAGTTTCATAAAATAAGAAAAATAGGATGGCACCATAGGTATGCAAGTTGTGTTATGCAAGGTGGGAAAACAAATAAGATAGCTCCACAGGCATACAAGTTGTGTAATGCAATGGCCGAATAAGAATTTTATGTGTAATATGTTCAATGGAGTCTTGTTCAATTTATGCAAGGTCAGTCACTTAGGGAACATTGTCTCTAATGTCTCCAAGAGAGGACCAATCAAAGAATAGTATATTCGCAACTTAGGGGATGCAGTGTGTCGCATCAAACCACCAAGGGGAATGTAATATGCTGAGAAAGATCACACTTATGAAGGAAATCACACCCAATGTCATCCACAAAATAACAAATGTATCACGTAAATGACAAGGCTTCACTAAGAATGCAAATGAATTAATGGTAATGTATTCCCCCCACTTTCAAGGAATTTCTACACATCGTTATGTGAGAATTTACTTGAAAGTAGATAAGAGGGAGAAAGCAAGACATGAGAGCTAACTCAGAAATCTCTATGCCAAGTCATATGTTTCAAAGTTAAGCTGTGTCATGTCAAGATGGAGGAGAAAAGAAAGGAAAGAAGGGAGTTTTCCCCCTAGAAAATAAAGCACACCAAACACATAAGGGATCTATGGATTTGGGGTCAGTATGTTTGTTGCTGCAATATTTTGATTTAAAGAGCTCAAAATTGTCATCATTCCCCAAAGCACATAGAACTAGAAGAATGACACAAAGAGATCGAAAGAAAAGGAAAAATTCCATTTTGAGTCAAAATGGAAGAGACATTTTGGTCACGACACTTTGCATCATTCTCAAAAGAAAAACACAAGAAAAGACAAGAAAATACAAAGGAAAAAGGAAAAAAAGGGGGGGGGGGGTTTTGGGTCAGCATGGAAGAGACATAGGGCATCTCAATGCTTTGCGTCATCCCCAAAAGGAAAACACAAAACAAAAGAGAAAATTATAAGGCATGAAAAATAGAGGAATAGAGATATGTATAGAAGAAGTGTACAAAGAGAAGAAAACATCAAACACACAATATGGGGGAACACAATACGTACATAAAAAGAGAGAAGAAAAAGGGAAAAAGACAAGTAATGCAAAGGAAAATCACTCATCTAAAAATCCATCTGCCTCCCAATCATTTTCAATGCAATGCGAAGGCGATTGACCTTCTAAAGGAGGAATCGCAAGTGTCAAACTAGGGGTTGTACTAGGTTCTTCACTTGGTGGAGAGGATTTATCATTTAAGGTCATTGTAGATGAAAATAAAGAGTTTAAATCATTGTTTATTTCTTCATCTATTTTAGCAATCATCCGATCATCATCGTCATAATCAAGATTAATAACGGCGGGAGGATGAAGGGTGATTTCTAAGGATGGATGTATCAAAAGCATTGGTTGTTGAATATGCTCATTTTGTTGTGATGGTCATATGGGACTGTCATGTGGTTGCTCAGGAGAGGGAATGTGATCATCTATCACTTTTTTCAAGGGTATAGGTTGATTTTCTTTATTGTTTGTTAGAAAATATTGGCGAGCAAGGAGACAACAAAGATGCCTTCATTCCCTAGCACCACGGTTTTGTTTAATTTGGTTTTGTAATTTTTGATGTGTAAGAGCGGATTGAGTCTGTATAGTTTTTTCTACTTCCACAGTGGGAAGAATAGAGGAAACTAAAGAAGAGGTATCAACCACTTTCTCTTTTACTTTATATACTTGTTTGGTTCGAGGAGGCCTAGTAGGATTTGTGTCAGGTTCCCTTTGTCATTTGAATGATGGTGGGAAAGGGTCTAGAGGGATTTGTTCTAAATTTGTGTTGTTTTGTTGAATGTCATGCTCAAGTGTAATCATGGTTTCATCTAGGATAAGAGGAGTGGAACTAGACGGAGATGTATTATAAAGATAATAATTTAACAATTTTTTTAGCTTTAAACTTTTGATAAGCGATATCAAAGAAGTCCTTTCGATGGGTGATAGGTTCGATGAGTGTAGGCTAAAAGGTTTCTAATGAAAATTTACCTTTGGAAGATAAAGGATTAAATCCACTATGGTGTATGGTGACTACCTCATTGCCATGTAGAAACTTTAAGCACTTGTGAATGACTAATGGGACCGCTTTCATTGAGAAAAGCCAAGGAAGGCCCAGCCACAAACGAAATTGGTCGGATTATGGAATAATAGAAAATGTTACCTCCAAAGTCTTAGGTCCTATATGTAAAGGCAGTACAACAATCCAATTGTAGGGCATGAAAAACCATGATGTGTTTTGATCCATGCAATCGGTGGATTATAGTTATCTAGATATAGATTATGTAATACTAGAAATTCTTCTATGATCACATTCTCACCATAAGCAGGATCTATTAATATCCCATTAGTAGGTTTATCATATATTATGTTGGCTATGTAGAGAGGACCATCAAGAAGTTGTACTATTTCTTTAGTAGAAAAACAAATATCAAGAGATTGATTGGTGTGGCCCTTACGAAGGATAATGTCTATCCTAGTGACAAGTTTATCCATAGAAATAGGTTTGGGAATAGGAGGAGATGTACCAAGTTGTTCATTGTGTGTATCAACAATCATCACATTAGGCTTGGAAGGTTCACTAGCCTTGACAAATGAGGTAGTATGCTTAGGCATAGGGTTGGTAAAGATTTGAAGATTTTGGTTAGACGGTGCAACAGACTTATTTCCTTAATCATTAACACCCATAATGGTCAATTCACCTGAATCAATGAGGTCTTGAACTAGATGTTTAAGATGCTTGAAATGTTCGGTGTCGTGGCCATTTTGATGATAAAAATGACAATAAGCATTAGCCTTGAAGGTAGGAGGGAGGGGTTGATTATGATCAAGTGGTCTAACAGGTGGTAAGGTAAGCATATGTTTTTGGATGAGATGGTTTATTTTCTGATGGAGAGTGTTAGGTAAAGGGGTGAAATGTCTACTTGGATCACCATAATGATAAGGCATGGTTGTTTTAGAGGTGGCCATTGAATGTTGAACTAGTGAAGTTGGTTGTGACTGGGGTGAAGGAGGTGAACTAAATTGTAAGAAACCTTGGGTAGGTTTGCAAAAAAAATTGTAATTTATTGTGGTTTGGATTGTTATGTTAAGGTTTGTCAACTCAGTTAGAAGTGGATTTCGACTCACAACTTGAAACCAAATTTTCATAATTGCATAATGTGGTGCATAAATGCATGAAAGAAGGGAATTTCATATCATGGCAAGTTTATCTTGAAGGTTAGTGTGAAAATTCTCAATAAACATCTTCTGCAGATGTGCATCTGGAATTTGGACATCAACTTGAGCATATAAGGACTGATAATGGGAGATGAAATCTGTCACTTTTTCATCTGTGTTTTTTCTACATCGCATAAGGTCGGCCATTTACTTTTTAGGTGTCATGTGCACTTGAAAGTGATTAATGAAACCTTCCACCAATTCATTAAATGAATGGATGGAATGATTAGGTAAGTTGGAAAACCATTCTAAGGCAATATATTTCAAGGTCCTTGGAAAGAGTTTTTCTAAAATTTTATCATCAAGGACAAAATCACAACACAAGGTAGTAAAAGCATTGACATGGTTGATAGGATCTCCTTTTCCTTCATATTTCTCAAACCTCAACATTTCTATTCCTTGTGGCATCAAGGTATGTAATATTTCTAATGATAATGGGCTACTACGAACAAGATATGTGGTTGGAGTAGTTTGAGCTTGACTAATGGTGGCAAGTTGGTGTTGCATGGATGAAATAGTGTTAAGGAGTTGTGTCATAAAGGGATTAGGATAATGGGGTTGAGATGGAAGGGAAAATGGTGATGGAGTGTAGGTGATGTTAGGGGAGGTGAAAGGAATGCTAAGGGGTGGGAAAGTGGTGGAAGGAGGTTGGGATGCCACAAAAGAAGTAGGAATGCTAGTGGAAATCGAGAAAGAAGTAGTGACA
Source organism: Sequoia sempervirens (assembly GCA_007258455.2). Lineage (NCBI taxonomy): Eukaryota > Viridiplantae > Streptophyta > Pinopsida > Cupressales > Cupressaceae > Sequoia > Sequoia sempervirens. The sequence goes on from VDFB02295572.1 coordinate 107,447, forward strand.
TAATTGGATTGATGTAGAGTTGTATGGACTTGCAGACTGGTATAAGTTGGTATGGAAGCTATGTTTGAAGGAGGAGGAACTTGAGATGCTCCTTGGGTGATAGGAGTGTTTGTTGATAGAGTATTGGAACAGGCATTTTATTGTAAATCTTAGCTATTTGTTTTAGCACTTGCAAGCCATAATCATTTTCAATTAAGCAATGAAGGTTCTCAATAGTAGGTATAGTAGTGGTGGAAATGTTTTCAAGTGACAAGTCTTGTTGTAAATGTGCAAAGTCCTCATGAATGTTAATAACCTTTTCTTGTGGGAGAGACTTGTTTTGATTGTCAACATGCATAGAATGGAAAGGGGAAGGCATGGAAGTGGTATTATTAGGGCCTAATGCACCATTATCCATACCACGAGTTTGGAGCTCATGAGATCCCAAGGTCCACAATGAAAGTGTTATTGCGAGATGCCATGAGTCTGGAACTTCTTCTCACTAAAGTATTATCAATGGGGCACCAAACATTCATGCAAGGACCACAAGGAAGGGTAAATGGAATGCAAGTGAATCTAAGAATGTAAAATTCCAATAACAAAAAAATTTCTAAATGTAACAAAGGTGCAAATATAGAAAATGGAAATGTAGAAAAATGCCAGAAACAATGCAAAAATAATGTCTAAATTATGCAGAGGGACTGATTCACCCTAGGTGGCAAATGAGTCCCAAGATACAATTTTTTTGTTTCTTTCCAGAATTATAAGAATGATTTAAATGTTTTTCAGAATGAAAATATAGACACGGAATGCAATGTTTCATGTTTTTCAATGAAATTGAATGCAACAATGAAAACTAAATGAGCTTTTCACTAATGTACAATGAAAGATCCTAGAATGCAATAACAAATCAATGTCCTAATTGAATGTCAATGCAAATGAAAACTAGGATGCAAGATATGAATGCAATCAGAAGTTTAAAAATGTTCAAGAGTTGGGTTCACCAAAATGTGACATATATTTTGGGAACCACAAATGTTTGGCTCTCTTCCTAGAGTTTTCCACCTAGAAAGAGAGAGATTAGGGCTCCTAAAATGCTTATGCACATTCAAATTAGGATGTATGAAATGTGATATGATGTAAATGAACTAAAATAAATGCAATTGACTGATTAAAATGATCTAAAATGAAATTTAAAGTGCCATTTAAACTATGATTTAAAACACACTGTGATATGCAAGCAACTATGAAAGATGAAGAAATTGATAGAAATATGCAGAACAGAAGGTATAGGGTCAAATCTAAGTGCACCTGGATGTTGTATGAGCTTTCTTGAGTGTATGGAATGCCGATGAATCTTTTTTATTTTTCACAGTGGGACCCATTTGCCAAGGGTGGCGAATTAGTCCTCTTATTGTTGAAAAAGTTTTGGGAACTGATTTCTAATAGCTGGGAGTTGATTTTTGACAAAATGCTAATTTTTAGATTTCAAGTGGGACTCATTCGCCAAGGGTGGTGAATCAGTCCTCCCCAAGATTTTTGGAAAATCCGGAGACAACACTGCTATACCAGATTTGGCAATGTCTGAATGTTAGGTTGTCGAGGTCAATTCTGGAGAAAATGCTCAAAATGCTTGAAAATATGATGAGTTGACTTGAAGATCCTAATTGAATCGAATTCCACTTTTCAACACCTTTAAACCTATTAAATCTACAAAACAAAGCTGCAAACACACATGCACAAAGGGGAAAAATGTTGGAGGGTTAGTGAATAGGGGTTTGCCTTGGTCAAACCCCACTTTGGTAATCAAACCTAATAGAAATGAATGAAATGTAAAGGAAATGATAAATGAATAACATGCAAGTATTAAAAACTTACTAAATCCTTGAATATGTAAATCTGAAGTGATTTCATCTGCTGCTCCAAAGTGCTTGAATTGATGATGCAAAATGCTTGATTGCTTGAATGACTTGTAAGATTGAATGCTTGAATGAGGAGATTGCTTAAATGTGTTAGGAGATGTAAAATGAGGTTAAAATCACATATTTATAAAAATCTTGTGCCTTACTATCTATTCATACCTCATCACAGGTTGACATGAAGTGAAATTGAGTAAAATCCTAAAAGAAATTTTGAAATATTTTGAATTTGGGGCCAAGGGACTCATTCACCACCCTTGGAAAATGAGTCCTACCTAGGACCCAAAATCGAGTGTCGGAAAAAAATTTTGTGTTTAATGTTGTTTGTTGAGATAGGACCCAAAAATACGCTTAATATAAGCATATGAGGGCATAAAGAGACAAAATAAAGCATGAGAAGGGTGTAAATAATGAAAATATGCCTAGAAAAGTGTGAAATCTAGTTACAAGACTTTACAACACTTCAAAATAGGACTTGTTAATGAATGAAAAGGTGGTTTTTAGGTGAATTGCATTGAATAGAGTCTAGAAGAGTGTAGAAATGTCTTACAACATTTCACAACACCTTCACAAGACGTCATTCTTTGAATTTTAGCACCAAAATAAGCATGTTCAAGACAAGATACATCATAAAATTAAAGAAACATATTTCCAACACTATGAAACAAGACCAAAAAAATGATGAAAATGACAAGGGCCCATTTTTGGATGGCACAGAAGTACTCTTTTTCAAAAAGATTTCTTTTTTCTTTTTACTTCTGATAATTTTTCCAACTAGCCAACACCTACCATAAGCATTAGTTCTCACTTGGGGTCCCCAAGTCTTACAGTCTTTGGGCGTGTTGTGAGACCACACAACAAATTGCAACTAATAAAATAAAATTTAAACCAAAACTTGGGATTAAATCACTAGTCGTAAATTATAATTTATGCATATTTTAAAACAATAACTCTTTACCTTTACCTAGATTTTGACATAAAAATAGTAAAATTTCTTCAAAAATATTTGTGTGCTTTCATTAATTTTAGTTTCTAGAACTCAATGAAAAAATTAGTTCATTGACATTGAACGACATAATTTGGTAATCCTCCAAAGCCAACCAGGGATAGAGCTTTGATGCCATTCAAGCGTCCATAGCCCTGACAAGGTTATCTCTGTAATTCCCCCAAACATAACTCTACTACCAACCAGGCATCTATAACCCTAGTAGAGATATTTGGATAGCCTAAAGAGTTGATTTTTTTTTTAAATATCTCTTTTGATATTTCATTCATGGCTCATTTTTCAACTTTTGATAGCTCATTCCAACTTTCAAGCAATGAAACCCGCTATTAGGTTGGGAATTACAGTGGTAGCAAAGGTTACCCTTTAATTTTTCATTCAATGCAAATCCCTTCATCTTTTCACTACTTCCCAAAAATTTAATTAATAATTCCCTCTTAGTGTGTATTCCAGGCTAAACTTCAATTTTTGAAATAACTGACTTGCATAGACTTCCATCTTACAAGATACTTCAAACCTAGAACCAACATAGATTCGTAAACAAAACCTGAAGGGAAAGATATGAAAATAAAAATGATCCATCCTTCTAGCACCAGTTCCTATTGATGACAATGTCACTCATAGCAACAGTGTAGATAAAATTCTTGTAAGCAAACTGCGAAGAACCTATCTTTACTTGAAAGACTAAACCGGGGCAACCTAAGGGTCGGATTAATAGGGAAAAGGTTGACTTAGCTTAATCCCAAGGCTTCGATAGGTAGGTCTTGACTATAATAGGTTCTCTTCAGGGTATGATGTGATATTGTTTTTAATCTCAAGGAGGTTCTGGTTATCTCTAATTTCATTAAGAATCATAAGTATCAGATAAAATCTTTTTAGTTCTATCATAAAATAATCTCATGAAATTGACATATTTTCAATAATATTTCATGAACGTCAAAAAATTTTGCTATCACTTAAGTAGATTTAGCTTTAAGCATTCAGAAATTTCATAGAAACGAAATATTTTCAATAATATTTCCATTCATTCATCATTTTTTAGAACATTTTCTAAAATTTAACATCTAATCTAAAATAAAGCATCAAAATACTAAAAAAATAAAATAAAATTTCTCCTGGTTATTCTCCATGCATGCCCCAAGATTTAATCAAATCAAAGAAAACCGCTTTATACTTCACTAGATTGTTTCCCAACTAGGCATAAAATGGTGCAAGCTAAAAAGGAGGTTTAGTTTAGACACTGAGTAGGTTTTGTATGCACCCTTAAATGATGCAACGCACAGTCTTGTTTCATTGAACTAAAAAGCCAGCTACAAAAGATACATGAGATAGGTAGGCTATCAAATTGGCTTTGATATTGATAAATTTCTATGTGCATACAATTTTTTAGATCAGAATGATTCATAAAAGAAGAAAAAAGAATGAAACTTAGAAAATTTTTGGCTCTTCCGACATCCAAAATTTTTTAACTTAACTTAAAAAGAAGTATCTCTTGGCCTTTTATAGAAGCAAGAAATAGGTAGGATAATACAAATATGTATGAGAGGAAATCCAAGGGATGAATCACATCAAGGCAAGTGGAATATGGTGACTGGTAAGAGAATTGCAAAATAAGTCAATGAAAGTCAACCTTTGTCTCAAATTGATGTCCTTCAGGTGTTTCATCTTCTTGTTATTGCTAGGATAATAACTTGAATCTGGATCGTATGTATGAAATTTCCCATATATTCAAAATGATTGCTCCTCAGTGTAATATCAGGATCCCCAGTATTCTGATGACTCAAGTTCCTCCTTTGCATAATTTTCCAGAATGTGTAGCCTGATCTGGATATGATTCTATTCGTGATCCAAATTTTCCTCACAATCCATACCCAAACTTTGCATTGTAATCTACTTCTTCTACAATAATAATTTCCACCTATTAAATATCTTTTCAAACATTTATAAAAATCTCATGTAAATAAAACTACGACACTATATGCTCAGCCATCAGACATAGCTGGTCACCAAGATTGATCCACTGAAATATCTCTTAAGTCGGGCGGCATTAACAGGTCGACTGGAAAAATGGGTCATGATACTAAGCGAGTATGACATACAATATGTCAAGCGTAAGGCAATAAAAGGGTAGGTAATAGCAAATCAACTGGAAGATGCACCAATCCAATTCACTCATCCACTAGTAACTGATTTTCCTGATGAGTCCATTTTTCATGCAGAACCAGTGGCACCATGGAAGCTATATTTTGATGGGTCTCATACTGGTCATGGCTCGGGCGCTGGAATCTTGTTTATCACACCACAGGGGGACTCAATTCCTAAGTCATTCAGGATCACTTTCCTTTGTACAAATAACATTGCCAAATATGAAGCACTAGTCACAGGTCTCAAGTTGGCGATCAAATGGAAAATTCAAATGTTGATTGTATTCGGGGATTCCCAGCTCGTGATCAACCAAGTGAATGATAACTATGAAACAAAGGATGAGAAGTTGCTTCCTTACAAGAGGATGGTGGACAGTTTCCTGACATACTTCCAATTGATTTCTTTTGAACAAATCCCTAGGGCACAGAATAAGGCAGCTGATGCAATGGCTACTATTAGTTCTCTCTTGGACATCCCTAAAAATGTGTCACAATTTGAGTTCTTAGTAGAATAGCTCTTGATACCGATGTATGATATCCCAAAATCATAAATGGTTCACGAACTTTTGGTCCCAACTCTCAATAGTATCAGGACATTTACGACTACCTAAAGTCTCAAACCCTTCCACTGAACCTATCCAATAACCAAAGGAAGTCCTTCATTAGGAAATCTACAAGGTATACCATTGTCAGTGACACCCTTTACCACCGTAGTTTCGACGATACCCTCCTTATATGTCTTGACACCAATGAAGCATGTACGACCTTACGAGAAGTGCACGACGGTATATGCAGATCTCATTCGAGTGGTCCTACTCTGGCTAAGAAAGTAACGAGACTCGGGTATTATTGGCCGACAATGGGAAAAGATGCAATTGAATATGTCAGGACTTGTCACAAATTTCAAATTCACAGTGATTTGGTCCATGCTCCAGCACAAGAACTTCAGCCGATCACTTCTCCTTGGCCCTTTGCTCAATGGGGACTCGATCTCATGGGTAAGATTCATCCAACCTCATCCAACGGCCACAAATTCATTATTACTGCCACTGAGTATTTTACAAAGTGGATTGAAGCCATCCCATTGACATATATTACCAGAAAACAAATATCGAAGTTTATCCTTAACTACATTATTTGTCGGTATGGCCTTCTGCAATCCATCATCACTGACAATGGACGTCCATTTAAAAACTAAGACATACGTGAGTTATGTGAGTGATTCCATATCCAACACCACTTTTCATCTCCATACTACCCACAAGGAAATGGCCAAGCTGAGGCGTCCAATAAAACCATTGTCAAAATTCTCAAAAAGACTGTCAATGATGCTGGCCATGACTGGCACATACAACTCAACCCTGCTCTGTGGGCTTACCGAACTAGCATTCGTATGCCTACAGGGGCCACCCCATTTTCCCTAGTCTTTGGTGCTGAAGCCATCTTACCCATTGAGGTCGAAATTCCTTCGCTACGAGTCTCCCTGAAGGGTCTAACTAATGAAGAGGAGTGCCGACAATCACTCTTGCATGAGCTAGAAATGTTGGAAGAAAGAAGAAAAAATTCACTAAACCATCTCCAAGCATATCAAAACCGTCTTTGTCGTAGCTACAATAAAAAGGTTATGGTCAGAAAGTTTGACATTGGCGACCTAGTTCTCATGCAGAACCCCAAGAACCAAGCAGACAGAGAAAAACCAGGAAAATTTGAACCAAACTGGTTGGGTCCATACATTATCATATCTTATTTTGGTTCTGGAGCTTATCAACTAGCAACTCCAGATGGAGAACAATTGACAAAGCCCATCAACAGTTTACATCTCTTAAGGTTCTATGCATAGCATCAGAGGATGGAGCTACAAACCATAAAATACAAAAAAAATGAAAAATTAAAAAATCATCACCTTAATGAAAACCTGGCAAACAAGCATCTTGGTGACACCAAAAAAAAATCATCAAAAAGTCAAGAAAATAGTAAAGAGATAAATGATTCGTTCAATAGTGAAAACCTGGCAAACAGGCGCCATGCGTAATCAATCATTGCTCTGCCATCTACTGTCACTTTGTCTAACTTGCCCTAGGATGAAAGGTATTTTCACCATTATTCTGCAAATTGCCACCACATCCTACCCTACCTGTCATAGTAGATAAATGATTGAAATCAAGTCCTGATGACTGTCCATCTAGTAAGTCAGCAGCATCTTGTCCATATTCCCTGCAAACGGCTAAGTCTTGGACCTGACTGGGGGCAAAACGTTTATCACGAAACTATAGTGGATGTCGCACATGATCTTGGAAATTGGAAAAAAGTCCTAAAAAAAGACAAAAACATTGGCAAAAAGTCCTAAAAAAGACAAAAACATTGGTAAAAAGTCCTAAAAAAAGACAAAAACATCGACAAAAAGTCCTGAAAAAAGACAAACATCGCAAAAAGTCCTGAAAAAAAAAAGACCAAAACATCGCAAAATGTCCTAAAAAAAGACCTAAAAATCATAAAACGTCATGAAGAAAACCACAAACAAAAACATCAAACTGCTCGAAAAGTGCAAACACATTGTCATCTCTTGTCAAAGTCAGTCATATCAATCAGTCTTTGTCATTTTCGAACTACGTTGTCTCTGCGCACTTGCTACGTAGGCAAGACTCACATTTTGAGTCCCTAAGACATTAAGTCAGTCCTTTTAGGTTTGTCAAAATAAAATCATGACGCAATATTTTCTCATCAAGACAAAGTCATTGGACGTGTCGAACTACGAGATCTCTGAGTGTATGATGTAGGCAAGGCCATCTGTTGATGAGCCCCCGAGGCCGCACTAGGTCAGTCCATTAGGGTTCATGGCACTACACTGGCACACACGTCAAAAGTCTTCAATCAATTTCCACATGGGAAAACTCCTAAAACAAAGTAAAATAATCATTTATTCAGCATGGCAATCTCATCAGCACATCACTCATATTATCAGGGCAATATCGGCATATAGTCAAACACAAGTCAAACTCAGTCAAAGCAAGTCAAATCATCATAAATCGGTCAAACTGTCAAATTTCAGTTAGTCTTCAAATGAATCCTTCTAAACAATAGCCTCTGTCATTTACGCCTTAGGATGTGTCCTTCCTAGGCGTCGTCATCGTCATTCAACATTTTGAGTGATCCTCTTGACATCTAAAGATCACTCTTCATGACATCAGTATTTTTCATATGTGTCCTTCTGAAGAACCAACTCTATCATTTATGCCTTAGGATGTGTCCTTCCTAGGCATCGTCATTATTTTGAGGGACCCCTTACGACCATTAGGGATAAAATCCTCTCGACATCGGCATTATTCAGGATGTGTCCTTCCTGAATTCACCAATTCTCGACATTTTTCAAGATCATCAAAACTTCAAACATTTGGACATCTCGACATTATCAAACATGGCATCTTGGCATCAGAACAGTGGATATCCAGACACACTTGGAAAACACTTGACAATTGTCTTTTAGTTTTTATCATGATATTAGTTTTTCAGCGAGATCTCACTAAGCAGGATTTAGAGAAGCAGCGACGTATCATGTCAATTGACACGCATGACTACTAGTTTCTCAGCGAGGTCCTGATTTTGGGATTTAGAAAAACAACGACATATCGTGGTAAGGACTCTTTATTTTTGTATTTTGACAATCATGCTACTAGTTTCTCAAGGATGTCCTAGAAACAGGATTTAGAGAAGCAGCGATGTTTCATGATTTGTCCTTGTCCTTTTTCTGCATGTGGTTGATTATGGAAAAAATACTGGGGCAAGCACGCTCCTAGTATGAGTCATGATCATCCTTGTTTGTGGTTGTTTGTCGATGGTACAACCTTGCACACCTTGATCTATGTCATATCATGGTGTTTCTTGGCCATTACAATAGTCTACCCAATGATGATTAAGAGCAATAAGTACTAATGTCCTATGGTAAAGCTTTGAAGGATTTGGTCTAGGAATTAACATGCATTTTCGTAGGTCTCATCATCTTCTCCTCTTTGGTCTGGTCATCTTCTCTCATCAAGTTTTGTCGTCTTCTCTCGTCCATCTCATGATAATATCCTGTGACATCCAAAAACATAAGTGCATACATGATCATATAAACATTGCATTAGGTCCATACATATATTATCCATGGCATTAAATCATATACATAATCACAAACATTGCATTAACATAATCATCAACACTGCATCTTTTGGGTATGTGCAGGATCATGATGGGCCAAAATGTGGCAATATGATGGGTATGTGGCTGACGACTATTTTTTTACCCAAAATTGATCAAACGAAAAATGTTTTTAAAGGAGATTCTCAAATTTCCACGATATAAATTATGCTTTATTTTGAATTTAATAAGTAATTATTATTCATTTTCTATTCAAATTACAACTAAAGTCGATTGATAGGCTGATTGAAAAAAATTTATAGCTTTCAAACAGTATCACATTTTTGAATCAAAACATGTGTCACATTCTATACTTTGCATACTATAGGATTAAAAAATAAAAATTGAATTTCATGAAGTTTTGACCATGTTAAGGTGGTCAGACATACGAGTTCTTATATTTTTAAAAAAATTGTAATAAAAAATTCATAATTAATTATTTACTTGGAAAAAAATTCCAAAAAAATATGCATCACATCGAGGCATGATTCCTCTAATTATATCTAAAATCTTATAAAAAATAATTATCATTTTATTGTGGTTAGGGTGGTCAGACAACACCTACTTCTTATTTTTTCCCTGAAATTTAAGTACCACTGCATTGAAATTTCAAAATTTCACTAAATAGATTTTTTTTTTTTAAAAACAAGCCTAGTAGTTTGAAAACTATATTCAATTTTCTACAGATTCTATTCTTACATATTTTTGAAATAATATAGATAACTTATTCAAATTTTTACTTTAAGTTTCCTAACTCTGATTTTTCTAAAATTTTTGCCACTTAAGGGCCTATTTTTTCCATGATGATCCTGCACATACCCTTTTACTAAATACATTATGCACATCATTAACATACTCATATAAATAAGCATTGCATCATCATGGCATCAAAATCACAAATAGGCATCATAGGACATACATGGCATCATAAATTAAGCATCATGCATCATAAATCATATCATAAAGCATTAAATCAAAGAACATCGCATAACACATGTAGGTCACATCAAAACTGCATCATCATATAGTATCATCTCAAAAATGTACAATGTCATAGGATAAAGTCATGGGATATCCCAAAAATGGAGCTCGCAGGCTCAAATAATATACATAGTGTGTCATAATAACAAAATGCCCCTAGGGTAGACTCTCATCATCCCCTCGTGGTGAAGAATGTGGCGGTGGCAACTCTGTCACTGGTACTGAAAAATAGGGGGACCTGTCGCAACCTCTGCCTGGGCCACTGATGGAGCTGCAAAGGACAGTGTCATCTCAACTATAAAGGACATCTGTGATGTCACCACTGCCTAACTCTGAGCAGTAGATGGATCACCAACTGGTGGTTGTACCTATGCTGATCTCTGTACTGAACCAGTCAACCCAGGACTAGGAGTATGCTGACGCGAATGATGTGACCTATGCCCTGAAGTGTGCCCTATCGAGGTAGACCCTCTGACACTAGTATGACTCCTGCTACCAGTAGCACTGCCTGATCTACGGCCACTGCCTGTCCTCGACTGTGACCACGACAAAGTCGGATCCCGTCACTCTGGTGTCACTGCCTGCTCATACAAAGTCCTGTACTGCCCCAGTCTCATGCTCACCCTAGCCAACTCCTGGGCCATATCCCCCATGGGTCCTGAACATAAAGTCGCGAACTCTGTACACCACTAAGTTGCGTCCTGCTGACGAATCACCGCCTGATCTCGCTCTACCCAGGCTACCTCCAGCGCTAACTGCAAAGATCTGATCTGGGCCATACTCACATCCAGTCTCTGCTGTAGGTAGGCTACCCTCTGATCTATTGTAGCATCCTGCAAAAATCCTGAGGTAGACGGTATCTCCTCCTCTCCCTCCACCATCTACCATCTAAGAAGTCTCTCAGCCTCATCCATGGCATCATCCTCATCATCATCATCCTCTGCCTCCTCCTCCTACCCTCCCACCTCTGCCTCCTCCTCCTGCCTGACCACGTCCACCTCCTCCTCCTAACCTCCCACCGCCAACTCCTCCTCCTGCCCTCCCACCACCACATCCTCCTCCTATCCTCCCTCCTCTCTCTCCCCCTCCTCACCAACCTCAGGGATGGCATCTAATGCTACCCTCGCCACATGTGGACGCACCCTCCGGACCTGTCTCTGCCCATCTCGTTGTTGCCTCCATCTATCTCCACCATCATCCCCACCCCTGCCTCTATCTCTACCTCTGTCTCCACCCCTACCCCCATCTCTGCCTCTCCCTCTACCTCCATCTCTACCTCTGCCACCTCGCCTGGCTCGGGGCACCTACGGAATAACTAACCGTCGGTCCACTGGTGCTGGCCCATCTGGATCCGTCAAAGGTACTAGCATGTGTCTTTTCCACCATAAATCATAAGCTGCAGTTGTACCAGGATCTGCTGCTCCTCCCCTCCAACCCTAGGCCTGGGCTACTAGCCTGTCGATCTGCTGCTCTGCAAATGCCACAGGGATAGCTGGCCCACACGCGTACTCCCTGGATGATCAAGCATACTCCGTTGTCCCTGTGGGCACATCCTACTGCTCTCCAAACTACCTCAAAACACGCTACAACAAGTACATCTCAATAATCAGGGACGTCTGTACTGTCCGGCCAATCAGGTACCTGAACTGCCTGCACAGACTCAAGTGCTCATCCTCGTCATCCCACTGACCACAATCTCGGTACAACCTCCAGATAAAGGATATCATCGTGTCAATACGATGTCACCACCACCCTGTCTCGCCCATATGGGTCTACTGTAACGCACCTGCATAATAATACACATAGGGCATACCATCAACCAACTGGGGTCTCTCAATGGGAGGTTAGAATATCACAATGTGCTCCCAAGCCCAAATCATCATCAAGGTCATCCCACAGGAGATGCTCTCTCCTCTCCTATACACAACATCATGTAGTTGGTGATAAAGTGTCCCCAGTAAACAAGGACCCCAAGCGTAAACCATCCTATCCCGTCTCATGCCAACCAGGACGTCTCCCCAACCAATAGGAAATCCATGTCCCCGGTGGTCAAGAACCAAAATACTAGCAATCAGAGTCACCAAGAAGGCATTGAAGTGACCATAGTGATCCTCCATGAACTCCCATTGGATATCATAGCCCTGAATCCCCAGTCCTGCACGCTAATCTCAATAGTAGGCACAGAAAGTCTGATCGTCGTGTCGAGGGTCGTAGACAATCCACTCCCCGCGAATCGGCACTCGCAAAATACAGTAGACATCCTCTAAGGTGATGGTAGCCTCACTCGTCAGCAGGTGGAAGGAGCAAGTCTCTGAGTGCCACCTCTCACATAATGTCGTCAGTAGACCCCTATTCGCCCAAATGGCGAGCATGAACGTAGCATAGAATAAACCCAAACGCATTAATCACCACCGCTCTCACAGGCCCAACTGATCGGCGAACTGAAAGGTGGTCGATCTGCTCTCTCTCATATAGATAGGGGCAAGCTGCCTCTGCAAAAAGACGAACAATGCATCAGTACTTTTTGGACAACTTTCAGCATCATCAAAAGCATCTATGGTCACGCAAACATCAAAACAAGTTTTATTCAAGACACAGGCAATTGTGTCGCAACCAAGCAATTGCATCGCGAAAAGTCAACTATGTCGTTCCAAACATCAAATGTGTCTCAATAGGTCAATTGCATCGCATTATCACACTTGCATCACGAAATTTTGCAATTGCATACCAACATGGTGAATGCGACACGCCTTGGCAGTTGCATCGCTCAAAACAGCGACTGCGTCGCAGAATGGCGATTGCAGCATTCTAGCAGTTAGTTGCGACTCAATAAGTCACATGCATCGTACGAATTGTCAAATGCGGCACGATCAGCCACCCTACCCTAATTTGTCTTGGCACTTGCGTCACGACGCATCAAATGCATCGAACGCGCAGACGATTGCAGCTTACGCGAATGCAGTTGCATCGCAGCACAGACGATATTGGTCCTAAAAACATAAATTTGACATGCAAAATGAAAAAATGACAAAGCAAGGCAAGAGTACATACCACTGGCTCTGAGCCCTCTGGCCGCCTGAAGGTCTGGATGATCTCACCGCGGTGCTCTGCTACTGGAATAACCATCATCGCTGCGCTCCTTTTCGCTCTAGGCTCTCAAAATTTGCAAGGTAAATAGTAAAAGTGAATTGACTTTTACCCCTTTTTCAACCTATTTATAAGGTCAAAATGACATTTTTCAAACAAGGTCAATACTAGAGGCTCATTTGACCACCTTTGACTTCCTCGTTAGTTGCTTTAAACATGTCTGAATCCGAAACTGATTGCGCCATTATTTTTCTAAGCATTAAATTGATTTATCGGGACTTTACAAATTTTTCCATCGTCGGCCCAAAATTTGAAACATTTCTTGAGGGGGCAATGATACTCCATACCTTTGTTGGGGCATATTCTTGACTTATTTTTCTTTGTCACAACGCGACAAGTGACATTATGACAAAGAGGGGCAAAATGTAGACACCTAAAAATGACCTAGGCCTACAAGCTTCATTTTTACCACTTTCGTCCTAACATAATTATGACATTTAATTGTGTCCTTGGTCCACATTCGACTATTGATTAAATAATTCATAATTATTTAATTAATTCATGTCATTTATTCTTCATGATTATTAAATAAATAAATTTTATTTATTTATTAAATACGTCATTAATTGTCTAAGTCTTCCCTTAATTAAATAAATCTCTTAATTTATTTAATTTCCCTTTCTGCATTTAATTCTTCCTTATTATTAAATAAATAAATTGCATTTATTTATTTAATATGTCACTAATCCTCTTAATTAAATAAATTGATTAATTTATTTAATTAATTAGTTTTAACTGCTAAATTAAATAATTAAATTTAATTATTTAATTGCCAATTAATATTCTTCTCATTTTAAATAAATTAAATTATTTAAAATGTCATCTCAATCTGAACTATCAGTCCATTTTGATAAATAATCCGAAAAAGATTATTTATTATCTCACAAAATCATTGTTTTGAATTAATTTAATTCAAAATAGTATCTAATCTTCTAAAAATCAAGTAATCAGGCAGATTCTTGATTTTCCAAATCGAATCTTCAGTCCACAACTTATCTTATTGATTTTTTGAATTTCACAAATCAGGCAATCTTATCTTCTTGATTTTTCAAAAATCTTTATTTCTTTAATTAATTTCCTCATTTATTCTCCATCGTCGATCTGATTATCTGAGACATTCTCTTAACTGTCTAATTAATGAATTTTCTCTAACCCTAATTAGGGATTCTCAGGTTTAATCTGGGCCTCTCATTTTAGGTTCTCATCATCGATTAATCTTGTCCGTCCACTCAAAATGACATTTTCTATAAAATGTCATTTTCCTCTCACTTTTCGATGACACACACAGACACGCTGACATTTTACATAGACATTATAGGCATTTATTCACTTGCATTCTTAGATTTATCATAGCATTTGTTATAGTCATTTGATCAAGTCTTGGCATTTGTTTAGGCATAGACATTGACAATTATAGTAATAGGCATAGGCATTTGGACATAGCATAAATCCTTCAAAGCTTGGTGTAGGACTTAGGCATTTGCAAATTGCTCGCAAGATGAATCTGAGGGCAACATCATCCAGCAAGCAAGAAGGTATTACAAAAGTGAATCATGGAAGTCTCGGTGATCAGGTATAATCATTTTATATATTACTTCCTTTGTGTTTTGTAAGATCTTTGGGTTTCATTGTCTTTATGATTTATTGCTAACACTCCTAATCAAACCTAAAAGAAATCCCTTGATTACACCATCATTAATTCATTATCATAATAAATCCATAATAAATAACATGCTTTCAAGAAAACCATTTATTCTTGTGTAATTATCTTTTTAGACTGAGTTACCGAACCATCAGACTTCTTGGATAACCTTAAAATTTTAAAACTTTACTTTGCATTGTTATCTGGTACCCGATATTTAGCTTTTACCCATGATTTTCTCGGACCTTGGCTTTTACTAGAACTTTCATATTTACTAGACCTTGGCTCTCGGACCAGAACACTTCACTCAATACTTTGCTTTACCTTTTACATTTCTAGATTTCTCAGTTCCTAGTACTCAGTACCCAGAACACTTGAATTACAAAGTACTCTTTTTCAAAAACATTTTTCTTTTCTTTTCACTTCTAGTGATCTTTCCAACTTGCCAACTCCTACCATAAGATTTAATTTTCGCTTGGGGTCCCCATGTCTTACAATCTTGGGGTGTGTTGTGAGACCACACAACAACTTGCAACCAATAAAACCAAATTTAAACCAAAACTTGGGATTAAATTTCCAATCATAAATTATAATTTATGCATGTTTTAAAACAATAACTCTTTATCTTTACCTAGATTCTGACATAAAAATAGTTAAATTTCACTAGAAAAATCCATGTGTGCTTTGATTAATTCCAGTTTTTAGAACTTACTGAAAACATTAATTCATTGAAATTGAACTACATAATTTGGTAATCCTCCAAATCCAACCAGGGATACAGCGTTACTACTAGTCCAGTGTCCATAGCCCTAATAAGGTTATCTCTATAATTCTCCCAAACATAGTTGTACTACTAGCCAGGTGTCTATAGCCTCGGTAGAGATATTTGGTTAGCCTAAAGAGTTGATTTTTTTTTTGTATATCACTTTTGATATTTCATTGATAGCTCATTTTTCAAATTTTAATATTTGATTGATAGCTCATTTCAACTTGCAAGCAATGAATCCCGCTATTAGGTTGGGAATTATAGTGGTAGAAAAGGTTACCTTTTAATTTTTCATTCAATGCAAATCCCTTCATGTTTTTACTACTTCCTAAAAACCCATTTAATAATTCCCTATTGGTGTGTATTCCCGACTAAACCTTACCACTCTTATACCAAATCCTAGCTAATTGTAACTCGCTATATGTTAGAAGATATGCATAAATTAAAATTTAGCAGTAAACAACTTAATCACCAAATTTAAATCTAAATATAGAAGCATTATTTATCACCCTTCCAATTGAATTTTATGGAAACTACTAAAAACTCGGGTAGCAATTCCAATTTGATGGCGTTGCACTACATTAATGGATCAGGAATGTCATGATGAAACTTAAACATGTGATCACATTATTCTGCATTAAATTCACATGCCTAAACACACATGTGTCATTTCTTTCAAATTTTCTAAGTGATGACGTGTGTTTCCTTACTAGCTTTATTTTCCTTTCCACTTTGCACACATCGGCACCTTCATGATTAATATAGCTTAATAAAAACATAATGAAATGACCACCATTAATTTCAAAAAAATTAACTTGTTTAATGCACAATCTTCGTACTAGCCAATTTTGAAGCAAATTGTTACCAATTACATGTAAAAATTAATTTGATTTAACATTTTTCTCTAGAGAAACTCATTTGTTTGCCACCTCACTTATGATTTCCAAGACTTCGATCTAGGCAACTATGTACTACAACTTCCTCACAGTTTTTTATAAATTCTACACTTCTCTCAAATTCTTCATACCTTTGCTTTGCTTTTCAATTATCATTTTTCATTTCTACTTTGCTAGTGCTTGCTTGCTTCCAGGTCATGGATACTCCAATTTGCTTGACCTTCTCTCACTACCAAAAAATTTTCATGGGTCGTATCACGACTCAAAGGCTTAGTAAATTTTTCTTCATTTGGACTACCAGTTTCACTGTGTCAAACTTGTGCTTAGTCCTTGGGGAACAATATATGGAATCCAGATCTTACTACTAGTTTTATTCTGACTTGGCTTCTCACTTTGTAGCATCGCTCCTACACATTGGGATTTATGTTAAAGATGTATTCTTGGCTATGAATATCATAGTGTGGCTTGAATATTTGGAGAATCTAGACATTGTTCTATCTATTGCACACCCAACCATTGGAATCCCCTCTATGGATGATATTCCTCTATTCATGGAGAATGAGGAAGTAGTTCCACTCCATGTGTTCTTGACTGACCTCCATACTCTTGACTTTGAAGTTCACTAGGAAATTTCCTACGTAGGGTATTTAGCCCTAATGGATGAGGCATCCCAGATTGATTGACTGGCTACTCTTCTCTACAACTCAACTCCCTCTTTTTTTCTCTTTATGATCTTCTACAGCAATAATTTTGATACTTCCATGTATATATGCGATATACACACATATATATATAGCATTATTGTGCATTTTAAAAGTGTGTATTTACTATGTATGGTTTTATCATTTTACGTTTCAGAAAAAAGTATTATAAAAATGTTTGAATTAAATCTCATGTGTATGATAAGTTAAGAATAATTTGCTACTGTGAAGGGCCAAAGAAAAAGAAAATAAAACAAAAACAAAAACAAAACAAAAAACCTACAAAATAAAACTAACCCTAACTAACCAAAATTTACCCTAACAAATGACTAACCCTAACAAAGCAATTTATTTTAAGCTCGATAACTATTTTCATTATTATTTTCATAATAATTACAGCAAGTTTATCCTTGAATTCACTAGAATAAATTTCAAATGTCCTACTATAGCAATGAATTACTTTAAATTCTTTGTGTTTAACAAACATAAATTCAAAGGCATACTTACCAATAACTTGGCTCATGTGTATGAAAATGACCTCATTAAAGGTTGATTGCACACACTTTCACTAGTTTGTCAATACTCTACCTTCTTTCAATCTCGGTTCATGGTTTTCTTCTTTACTCTATTCAATTCCATGAACAACTATGTCCATTTCATGATTTTCTTCTCTTCCAAAAATTTTTGATTCTTCGGCCCTTTCTTCACTTTGAACTTTGTTAGACCAAGCGATATCACAATTTATATTGTTATTAGAAAGAGAAAAAGTAAAAAATTGAAACATTTTATCTTACATAAAATCAAGAAAATTTCCCTTTTTAGCTTGTAAATTTTTAGTCTAGAATGAAAAGCACACATCTCCCACTCAATTTTCCCACTCTGTCTCTTCACTTACATTTTCCACGTATGAAGAGAATGATGGCTCATCAATGTTGTTTCCTTGTTTTCGGTACAATATTTCAGAGTCTTGGCTTTCTCGCCTCTCTTCTTGCAAAACCTTAAGATTTTCTTCATAACAATTGCAATTAACAAACCGTTTTGATGTATGAGTTAATTTTTTGACATTTTTGGTTCCATTAGGGTTATAGTATTTTTCAAAATTCAACATACTTCTCATTGATGATTCCTTTCTTCTAGCAGTTAAAACTTCATTTGTTAATGGAATCACCTTATACATAGCCAAACTTACCTTAGTTTTAAAAAAATCACAATTGACTTCACTGTGATCAATTGTATCATAAATTCTACACTTGATAACTCTACCAAAGGTGAACAAACTCAAAGGATATAATCTCTAGTTAAGAATTTTTCAAAAAATTTCAACGTCCATTTTCAAAATAACTGAATTGTGTAGACTTTCATCTTACAAGCTACTTTAAACTCAAAACCAATACAAATTCCTAAACAAAACCTAGAGGGAAAGATATAAAAAGAAAAATGATCCATCCTTCTAGTGCCAGTTCCTATTGATGACAATGTTACTCGCAACAATAGTGTAGATAAAATCCTCACAAGAAAATCGCAAAGAATATATCTTTACTTGAAAGACTGAACCAAGGCAACCTAAGGGTTTGAGTAATATGGAAAATATTGAATTAGCTTAATCCCAAGGCTCTGGTAGTTAGGTCTTGACCATACAAGGTTCGCTTCAGGGTAAGATGTGATATTGTTGTTAATCTTAAGGGGCCTATGGTTATCTCCAGTTTCATTAAGAATCATAAGAATTAGATAAAATCTTTTTAGTTTGATCATAAAATAATCTCATGAAATTGACAGATTTGCAATAATATTGCATGAACATCAAACAATTTTTCTATTAATTAAATAGATTTAGCTTTAACCATTTAGAAATTTCATAGAAACTAAAGATTTTCAATAATATTTCCATTCATTCATCTAATTTTTTAGAACATTTTCTGAAATTTAACATCTAATCTAAAATAAATCATCAAAATACTTTAAAAAAAAAAAATCTCTCGGTTATTCTCCATGCATGCCCCAAGATTTAATAAAATCAAAGCAAATGGCTTTATACTTCACTAGATTGCTTCACAGCTAAGCATAAAACAGTGCAAGCTTTTAAAGAAGGAGGTTTAGTTTGGACACTGAGTAGGTTTTGTATGCACCCTTAAATGATGAAGCACACAGTCTTATTCAACTGAACTAAAAAACTAGCTACAAAAGATACATGAGATAGGTAGCTATCAAATTGGCTTCGATGTTGATTAAGTTCTATGTGCATACAAGTTTTTAGACCGAATGATTTAGAAAATAGAAAAAAAAAGAAAAAAACTTAGAGAAGTTTTGTCTCTTCCGACATCCACAAATTCTAAACTTAACTTAAAAAGAAGTATCCCCTAGCCTTTTATAGAAGCAAGACATAGATAGGATAAGACAAATCCATGAGAGGAAATCCAAGGGATGAATCACATCAAGGCACATGGAATATAGTGACTGGTAAGAGAATTGCAAACAAAGTCAATGAAATTCAACCTTCATCTACACGTTGATGTCCTTCGAGTGTTTCATCATCTTATTATCACCAAGATAATAACTTGAATCTAGATAGTATGTAGGAACTTTCCCATATATTCAAAATGGTTTTTTTATCATCCTATCCCTACAATTCGGTTCTACCTCAGGCTTTATACTCTTAAGAATGAGCTTCCCCAGAGGTTGGAACTTTCCTTCACCATATGTGTAATAGACCCCTAGTATTCCGATGACTCAAGCTCCTCTGCATAATTTCTCAGGATGTGTAGCTCGATTTGGATATGATTCTATCTGTGATCCAAATTTCTTGACCATCCATACCTAAACTTTGTATTGCAATCTACTTCTCCTGCAATCACAAATTCTACTGATTAAATTCCTTTTAAAAAATTTATAAAAATCTCATGTAAATAAAACCATCATTAATTCATTATCGCTATAAATCCATCATAAATAACACGCTTTCAAGAAAACCATATATTCTTGTGTAATTATCTTTTTAAACCAGGTTACCAGACCATCGAACTTCTTATATAACCTTAAAATTTTAAGACTTTACTTTGCATTGTTACCCAGTACCTAGTACCCGGTATTTAGCTTTTACCCATGATTTTCGCAGACCTTGGCTTTTACTGGAACTTCCATATTTTTTAGACCTTGGCTCCTAGACCAAAATGCTTCGCTCAATACTTTTCTCTACCTTTTACATTTCTAGTTTTCCCAGTTCCTGATACTTGGTACCAGAAACACTTGAATTATGAAGTACTCTTTTTAAAAGTATTTCTCTTTGCTTTTCACTTCAAGTGATCTTTCCAACTAGCCAGCACCTACAGTAAGCATTAGTTTTCATTTGTGGTCCCCAAGTTTTACAGTTTTGGGGCATTTTGTGAGACCACACAGCAAAACCCTTTAGAGTTAATGTGAATACCTTTGAAAAGAGCCCTATATTTTCACTCCTTAAAGGATATCTTAAATAAATATCTCTAAAGGTTTATGAATATTTAGGCTTATGTTTCAAGTCATACTAAGAACAAAATCAACATTAGAAACTATGGCTTAATCATTTTGACTTTCACAAACATTGACCTTTTTCTGGAAAGAAACTTGTTTAAGCTATAGACATTTAGGGTCAAATAGTTTTGATTATTATATTTCATTGTATCACTTGCTAAAATATCAAGAGAAATTAGAATCAAACAAGATATCAAAAATTACAAACTTGTCCAAACTGCCATCAAAACAAAAAGAATAGAAGCAAACCTACACAAAAATAGATATTTTTCAAAATAGTAGCTATTGCTTAAAACAGTAGCTTTTAACAAAACATTAGTTATTTCTCATTTCAATAGCTATCGCTCAAAACAATAGTTATTGCTTAAAACAGTCACTTTTGACAAAAGAGTAGCTATTGCTCAAAATAGTAGCTATTGCTAAAAACAATAGTTATTGCTCAAAACATCCACTATTGCTAAAAACAACCATTTTTTATAAAAATTTACCACTTTTTGAGCTCTTTGTTACCAATAACAAACCAAAATAGGGACCACTACTGATATATTTTTTGCATCAAAACATCCTGAACACGCAACCATAACATCCCAACAACATGTCAACATCAATCTATTACCCAAATCACCCTTATCAAGAGTCACAATATCAAGTAGGGCAACAACATCAAGGGTTTCAAAAGCACCATCATGATCAAAATCTACAACATCAAATTTCCCTAAATGCACTTGAAAAAGTTGACAAACTTTATCAATAGTGCTTTGGATATCATCAAAAGAGTGAGTCAATGTGCCGTAGAAAATTGGACCCTCTTCAATAAAAGAGACAATTGCATGCATAATTAGACCCACTTTTGAGTCCCTTCACATCATTTCCCTTCAAAACAGCATTTATAGGCCCCTTAGACCCATTAATTTTGATCTAGATACCCATTTTACTAGAGAAATAACATAAACCTAACAAACAACATTTAATTACATCATACCCCAACAACCCACCTTCAAATAGTAGTAGTGGGACCCATTCGCCACCTTGGGTGAATGAGTCCCCTTTGGTGGGACCCATTCGCCAAGTGTGGCAAATGAGTCCCCTTTGAGGGAAAATTCAAAATTGAGTGGGAATTTAATCAATTTAACTTTTATTTCCAAAAAATATCAGCCTCTTAGGTCTAATTAATGGGAAAACAAGGTGTTTTTGCTTATAAATACTCATTTTAAATCATTTCACACATCTTTTATCATCTTTTTATCATCTCTCAAGAGAAATTTTTAGAATTAAGTCTTCCACAACAAGTTTCATTAGCAAAAGTTGAAGTTTTAGGGCAGCAAATTAGGGTTTTTGTAGGTCTTGAAGCTCACTTCTATTGTCAAGATCCCACATTGAAAATGGTTGATGATGGATGCCTATGGTGAATCATGAAGAAATATAGGGTGAAGAGGTGCAATTAGCCACCAAATCATGCCTAAGGACTTGGTTTTCTATTGATTCCATCTTCCATTTCCACTCTATCTTCATATTAAGGTTTGCATCTTGTTTGTTTATCATTTTCATGTCATTCCATCCCTATTTTCATGTGTTGTAAGGTTTATAGGGTTGATATCTTGCATCATATAGATCATTATTGCATGTCTTATTCTAGAGAAATAAAATAGGATCATTGTTATATTTTAGCTCTTCCTAGTCTTTAATGCATCTAAGGCTAGGGTTTACTCATATTTTTCTCTATTCAAGGTTTAATTACCCAACTAGGGGTTTAACCAAGGAAAACCCCCCATTAGACAAACATTTTTAAGCTATTTTGCAAGAATTTTCTGAGATCCAAGATCGAGTATCCATCAAAAATTGTTGTGCAAGTGTTAAGGTGTAGAACAGAATTTTGAAGTCATAGAAATTCCAAGGTGGAATGATTCGCCATGCTTGGTGAATGAGTCCCTCCTAAGGTGCAAAAACTAAGTCAAATTCAAATCCAGGTTTTCAACTGTCAGAAAATAGATTTTGTGCAAAAAAGTCCTGATCTGGGACTAATTCACCCAAGGTGGCGAATGAGTCCTAGTCAGCCTAAATTCAAGTTTCATCAGTTTTCCAGATTTTTTTCTAGTCATCTATAGTTTTCTAGGTGCACACATTATGAGAAACAACTTTTTTCTTAGGTTAATTTGTATTTTTGTTCATTCTTTCATGCTGTTTGCATATCACAACGTGTTTTCAAACATAGTGTAAATCTTAGTTTTTCATTCATTTTCATTCATTCAAATATTTCAATTGCATTTAGTTAACTTTATTTAGGTTATAAAACATCACACATTGCATAATTTGAATGAACCATTAGCATTTTTACTCATATCTCTCTCCTTTTAGGTAAAAAACCCTAGAAGAGCAAGAGTTGTCCATAGGAGCCAAAAATCAATGGTTCATTTTGGTGAACCTAACTCTTGAACATAAAATAATTCTAATTTAAATTTCTAATTGCATCTTAATTCTTCATAATCTTGCATTTTTTTACATCTTTAGGTTTCTTAAATATTGCATTAGTGAAAGCATTCTTTAGTTTCCATCATTGCATTTCATTCAATCGTTTGAATTCTCTGCATCTGCATTTTGTATTTGCATTATACATACTTGAAATTTTATAGAAAACACAAAAAAATAAGAAAAATCTTTAAAAATTCATCTCCTAGGACTCATTCACCACCTAGGGCAAATCAGTCCCTCTATAGTTTTGCATCAGCATTTCCAGATTTTAATTTCCTGCACTGCATATTTTTGTTTTTTGTCATTATCATTTTGTTACAATTTAGTTATTTATGTTTTCTTAGCATAAATTTCATTTCTTTTCATGACATTCATGGCTGGTTTTAGATCTTTGAAATTTTCCTTTTCTGTTTTCATTCCTAGTTCTTTTAGATCAAATTCATTTATACATAATGACACCAAAACTGAACAAACAAGCTATCCCTTCAAACACATGATTCAAGTTAGGAACAAAATCTCATCTAAGCCTCTTAGTAGTGATGATGTTGATAAGTTAGATGAGGTCCTTCAGGACTTCCTCTCACTCACTTCATCCTCTAATGCTTCAAATGAGAAACCTAAACCCCTTAATGATAGACTCCCCCTCAAACCTTTTGATTGCGATGACTTTGATTTGTTAGATGAATCCCTTCAAGACTTCATCTCACATAATTCATCCACTAAGGTTTTTGGTGGTCCCAACTCACGATAACAAATGTTAACACCTCTAGTGCTTTTCTTAAACATCCTAAACTAGTTGATGATCATTTACCCCTCAAACCTTTTAGTAGTGATGTTTTGCATTTGCTAGATGAGTCTCTTCAATACTTCATCTCATCCAACTCATCGAATTTGGTTTGTTGTGAGACCTCTACAATCAAAGACGTTAATGTAATTCAACCTAAACTTATCATTTACCCACCCTCACATCCACTTCACCCCTCAAACTGACCCTAGGTACACCCTTTACCCACCTAACACCAATGTATCACAACAATCTAGTAATGATATTGTTGCTCATACATATAACACCTGAAGCAACCCACAACCACCACAACCACCTCCACCTTCCTTACCTTTACCTAATCTGCCTAGTGCTCCTCACTATAACCCACACACAAAGGAGTATGATCTTGTTGAGAAATTAAAGAATACTCTTGCCAAAATTTCCCTTTGGGATTTGCTTCAAACCTCACCAAACTATAACAACATTCTTCAAATCACTCTAAAAAAAATCACAATTCTTCCTAGTACCACTCTGAATGATGTGGTGGATCTCATCCAAAAAGAACAATCTTGACATTACTTTTCACCAACATGAGCTCCCTCCTTTGGAGTTGTGTAAACAACAAGACGCCTTTATGATAATTGCTCAATTCAATCGCATAGGTATCAAATGCAATCTCATAGATAATGGTTTTTCCCTTAATGTGTGTAGTGTGAGTTTCCTTGATCGATTAAAACTTGATAGGTCACAAATAATACCCAATTCTGTCTCTATTCAAGGATTTGATAATATAACAAAGCAACCGCTTGGGATAATTACTTTACCTATTACAGTTGGGGTGGCTATTTTTCAAACTCCTATCCATGTCATGCCTTACAATCTTTCATATAATCTTCTTTTAGTCCGACCATGGATTCACAAGATGAATGCAATTCCTTCAACCCTTCATCATCTCATGAAATATGCCTATAACAATCTCATTTATCAAATTAAAATAGATCTCAAGCCTGAAAGTTGCTTGCACCTTGAAAAGGGAGTTACAAGTCCTTTGAAAACATTAATTCCAACCTCTAACATAGACCCTCTTGAAATTAAACACAATGATATGGAGATAGTATCTAAATTATCTGGTGATGATTGGGGATCCTTAGAATTCACACCCTCGTTTATGGGTGAATATATCCTCATGCAAAAGAAAGATGCGAAACAAGAACAACCAACAATTATGCCCACTCAGAATTTTGAACAATCGTCTCAAGCATCTATCTCCTAGAGTATGGATAACAATGCAACATACACACAAAAAATGATGAGATAGATTACCAATCCCCACCTACCCCGCACGAAATGGAAAGACTTTATGGAAAAGGCTCTAAATTTGTAAAATAATTAGGCTATACTAAAAAGGGTGTGGAAAACATGAATAAGGTATTTGTGTCCCTATTGAACCTATGCCATAGAAAAATGGCCCCTTGTCATTTTCATGGCCTTTTAGGTCTTGTTTCATGGTGTTGGAACTATGTTTCTTTGATTTTATGTTGTGACATGGCTTGAACATGCTTATTTAGGTACTAAAATTCAAATAACGATGTCTTGTGAAGGTGTTATGAAGTGTTGTAAGACATTTCTACATTCTTCTAGAGACTCTATTTATTACAATTCACCTAAAAATCACCTTTTTATTCATCAAGTCCTATTTTGAAATGTTGTAAAGTCTTGTAACAAGTTTTCACGCTCTTCTAGGCACATCTTCACTATTTATCCCTTTTTCATGCTTTATTTGACCCCTTTATGCTCTCATATGCTTAATTAAGTGTATTTTTTAGTATTATCCCAATAAATAACATTAAATACAACATATATCCTGACACATGTTTTTACCTGTCCTAGGTGGGACCCATTCACCATGGGTGGCGAATGAGTCCCCCTTGGCCCCAAAGTCAAATTATTTTAAATTTCCTTTTGGGATTTTATTCAAAAACACTTGATGTCAGCCTGTGATGAGGAATGAAAGGGTAACTAAGGAAAATGTGTGTATAAATAAGTGATTTTCACCTCACTTCAACCCCCATTCATCAAGTTAACTTGTCCACCTATTCATTCAAGCATTTTACAACACCTTTTCAAGTACTACTCAAGCATTTTGAAGAAGCCATTGACATTACTTCAGACTTGCATCATCAAGGGTTTGGTAAGTTAATAGCAATTGCATGTTGTTAGTTTATTATTCCTTTTCATTTCATTATTTTATTAAAGGTTTGATTACCAAAAGCAGGGTTTGACCAAGGAAAACCCGTATTCACTAACCTTAAACCATTTTTCCCTTATTGCATGTTTGTTTGTAGAACTATGTATGCAGATTTGACAAGATTTTTGGTGTTGAAGATTGGTTTACAAGTCAACTAGGTGCTTCAAGTGAACTCAAGTCTATTTCAAGCTTGGAGAAGGTTTTATGTTTGTTTCTCGCAGAATTGACTTCAACAACCCAACAAGCAGTGATTTCCAGATCTGGTGTTGCAGAGTTGTCTCCTGATTTTTCAAAAATTTGGGAGAGGACTGATTCACCACCTATGGTGAATGAGTCCCACCTTAGGACTAAAAATCTGAATTTTTACAAATTCCAGATCCCAACAGATAGAAACTTGTTTCCGACAGTTTTCACTAGGAGGAGGACTAATTTGCCACCTTGGGCAAATGAGTCCCATTGTGAAAAATCAGTGATTTCATCTAGCATCCATAACACTCCATATTCATCATATTTTTCCCAAGTGCACTCTGATTTAACTCATTCCTTTCTGTTCTGCATATTTTCTTCATTTAGTTCATTGTTTCATTACACAATGTGTTTTCAAACATAGCTTTAATTTCACTTTTGCATTCATTTTAATTCATTCAGATTAGTCAATTGCATCTATTTAACTTCATTTAGGTTATACAACATCACGCAAAACATTATTTGAATGAACCATTAGCATTTTTGCTCCTATCTCTCTCATTTTAGATGAAAAACCCTAGAAGAGCAAGAAATGTCCATAGGAGCCAAAAATCAACGATTCAAAACCTAATACGCAAGAAACAAAAACCAGATTGGGATATTTTTTTTCTAAAATGACCAAATTTACTCAACGACTATCTTTAAACATTAAAGTTATAACATGTCACATGCAACACAAACTCACAATCAAACATCCTGGTTTGCTTGATATAACCTTACCACCTTCATGGACGTATGTTGATAGTGATGAGGCTTTGAAAAAAATGTTTGGAATTTATGATACCCCATCCTTGCTTACTTACATGAAACACATTACTCACGCTTTGAACGTTACCGAGCAAGAAGCCAGTGATATCACTGAAGAGTTTTCTAAATCTAAAAGTCTTAAATCCAATGCACTCCCTTTAGGAGATGCAATTGATGTGCTAATGGAAATTAATGATAAAGATAAAGTTATTAAGATTTGGAAGTACCTTGATGATGAGGAACAAGAAGATACAACCACTTTACTTCATGATTTTCCTAAAAATTTTGCTTGGAAATATTCTGATATGCCAAGAATTGACCTGAAAATTTTGATGCATAACATTGTCCTTGCTGCAAATGCTAAACCCATTTTTCAAAAGACCCACAAAATGCACCCTAATGTAGCCTTGTGTATTAAAGAGGAACTCGAGAAAATTTTTGATGTAGGCTTTATTAGGCCTATTGATTATTCTCCTTGGATCTCAAGCATTGTCATAGTTACAAAATCCGATAATCGTATTAGGATATGCACAAATTTTTGAGACTTGAATAAAGCCTCTTTCAAAGATGATTTTTCGCTTCCTAATATAGACATGATCGCGGATTCAACTGTTATACATGCTTTTTTTCATTCATGGATGGATTTTCTGGTTATAATCAAATCCTTATTAATCCTCAAGATCAATACAAAACCACCTTTACAACTATTTGGGGAAAATTTTGTTGGGTTGTGATGGCCTTCGATTTAAAGAATACTAGAGCAACTTATCAACGTACAATGACATTAATATTTCATGATTATATTCACAATATTTTAGAAGATTATGGCGATGATATCCTCACTAAGTCATTAGCATGACAATACAATGTGAATGTCCTTCGTAAAAAATTTGAACGCATAAAACACTACAACATATGATTAAATCCAAAAAAGTTTATCTTTGGCATAGATAATGGTAAACTTTTGGGGTTTGTCATATCTCACAGAGGCATTGAGGTGGACACAAATAAAATTGATGCAATCAATAACATGCCACCTCCTAGGAATATTTCTCAATAGCACACATTACAAGGTTGAATTCAAGCTATCCATCATTTCCTTGCATCTTTAGTTGATCGCACATTACCCTTCACACATCTCCTTAAAAAGGGTGTCCCTTTTGATTGGGATGAGGATTGTAAACAGGCTTTTGAGAATCTAAAGGAATATTTAGCCACTCCACCTATTTTACAACCTGTTGTGCCGCATAGACCGTTTCTCTTGTACATCTCTGCATCTACCCATGCTCTTGTAGCATTGTTGGCTCAACACGATGATCATGGTAAAGAACACCCTGTTTATAACATTAGCTGCACCTTAATTGATTATGAGACACGATAATCACCAATTGAAAAATAATGTTTGGCTCTTGTATTTGGTACTAGTAAGTTTTGACATTATTTACTAAATGTTGAAGTATAGGTTGTCACAAAATTTGATCCTCTTACATATCTTTTCAACAAAATCGATCTTTCAGGACGCTTATCTAAATGGGTAATGTTGTTAACTGAGTTTGGCCTTAAATTTTTTTCTCAAAAATTAATCAAAGGCCAAGCCTTAACTAATCATTTAGCTGATGCTCCTTTACCTTTTGCTTTACCTACTCTTGATTCATTTCCTGATGATCATGTTTTACCCACTGACGTTAAACCAAGGGAATTATTTTTTGATGGATCTAAGTGTAGAACAGGTTCTAGTGCTCATGTGATACTAATTCCACCTGATATTAAACCTATTCCCTTATCTTATCGATTAAATTTCCTATGCATAAATAATATAGCTGAGTATGAGGCATTGATCACAGGTCTGCAAGCTACTTTATCTCTACACACTAAACATATTAAGATCTTTGGCGATTCACAATTGGTCATCAAACAAATCAATGGAACATATCAAACTAAACATGAAAAATTATGAAAATACAAGGATCTTATAATGAGACTATTAGAAAAATTTGACTCATTCATCATTGATAACATACCACGCAAAGATAACCGACATGCGGATGCAATGGTGAGTGCAGCTTCTCTCATATCCCCACTTAATCCTTCCACCGATTTCACCTTTATTATCCATCCCATCACAAAACCTTCGATTGATACTTCGTTAGAAGACATTTTGATGATCACTAATGATAATTCGTGTGAATGGTATGATACAATATACAACTACTTGAAAGATTGTACCATTATCGAACCTACCACAATGAATACTCGAAAACACTTAGATAAACTCTCAACTAAATATGTAATCCTTTCCAATGCGTTGTATAGATCTTTCAATGGACTCCTATTACACTGTCTTAAAGATTCTAAAATCCCTATAGTGCTCAAACAGGCTCATGCTAGTGCTTGTGGAGGTCATTTTAGAGGTCATTCGTTTGTGCAAAAATGTATTCATATGGGTTATTATTGGAGACATATGGAGAAGGATTGCTTCACCTATGTTAAACTATGTCACAAATTTCAAGAGAATAGCAATTTGATTCACGCTCATATTGCTAAGTTCCATGCCAATGTGCCCATTTGGCCATTTTCAGTATGGGGGTTGGATCTTATTGGAAAAATTTCAATGCCTTCTTCCACTAGACATATTTTTTATAACCGCAATGGACTATTTCACAAAATGGGTGGAAGTTATTCCCCTTCATTCTACAACCACTGAAGCAATTTTTTGTTTCATCTTGGAACACATAATTGCTCACTTTGGGATTCCTTCTGCAATCGTTTCAGACAATGGAACACCATTTAAGAATAGAAAAGTTCAAAATTTTCTTGAAACATTTAATATTCAACATAATTTCTCTACACCATATTATCCACAATCCAATGGACAAGTTGAGAATACTAATAAGCTTCTTGAACAAATCCTTAAGAAAACTATCAGCAACAATCATAAAGATTGGCATACGCAACTATCTTACACACTTTGGGCTTATAGAACTAATGTTTGATCATCCACAGGAAATACGCCTTATAGCCTTGTTTATGGTACTAATGCGATTATGCCCTTGGAGTTAGAAATTCCTACTCTGTGAGTTGCTCTCTAAGATCTTTTTGACGCTGACACTTATAAAGAACAACAATTACATCAACTTGAGATGCTTGATGAATAGCGCATTAACGCTCTTAAACATCTCCAAGCTCACATTAAACAATTACAACACAAACACAACATTCATGTTATCCCTCGATCATTTTCTAAGGGTGATTTTGTTCTTATTGAAAATCAATGAACTGCTAGTGCTGACAACAAAGACAAAGATAAGTTCAGCCCTAATTGGTTGGGACCTTACATAGTTGATACCAATTATGGGTTTGGTTCTTATCTATTAAAGCAGCTTGATGGAATTCCCCTTAGGGAACCCATTAATGTTGTGCATTTGCGTTGGTATTATCTCTAATCCCCTTTGAATAGTATGAGTGGTATAGTAGTGTTGTTTAAAGTTATTTGATGTCATAACTTTCACATTGCTCTGTTCTTGACAACTAAATTTTTGTTTGTCTTGAACATTAAGGTAATTATTTAAGTTCATTTTATAATTGCTTTAGGCTTCATACTATTCACCTTCCTATTGTGTTAATTTAAATCCATAATAGTGTATTTAATTTAGCATATTCTTTTTTTCCATTATCAATGGTGTATCTATGCTAAAACTAAAATATGTTTTATACTAGATCACATCACTTCTATTAAATCATGAAGCAATTAATTAAATACTTTTACCATAAGCCATTTAATTAATCACATAGCATTTAACATTCACATAGAAGAGATACATCATCATAAAATCAAAGTGTGCATGTCTATATATATATATATATATATATATATATATATATATATATATATATATATATATATATATATATATCAAAGTTTTATGTACATCTTAGAATCATATACAATGTCATAGTGGTCTATGAGAGCTAGACCCCTCAAGATCTAGTGCTTGTGATCCAGTCCCTGGTCATCAAAAGATGGTCATGTGTGACCGTGACCATGAACTTTTGAGTCTCATTGCATACTCCAAACCTTGTACTCAACCAACGACTATAAGCTACTTATCTACCATCTAATCCCTCTCTACTCATGTATGTTCCAGCTCTACCTACAGTCTCTCTACCTCCACTGAGGTTTATGTTGACTGTAGTGCACTCTCAACCTGATGAAGTTGTCTCCTCATGCTCTCGTACGCTACCTGTAATCTCGCAAAAGCTCTGAGTGTCTCTGGCTCCTCCTCCATGATCAGTGGGGGAACATAGTTGAGATCCATCTCCTCCTCCTCGATGGATGTGGGCACTATCTCCATAGTAGCCTAATGATAGAACTCTCACTAGTCTCTCATTGCTCCCACAAGATAGGAAATGTACACTATCAATAACACATCATCATGATATATATATAGAAATAAAGCATAAATCACTAAAAGACATGCATAAAATTAAATATCATCACCTATGTCTCTAGATGCATGAGGAATGTCAACCTCCTCATCTCTGGGGGGCATGGAGGATGTGCTAGCCTCTCTCTAACTGAGTGTTGATGTCTATTGTAGCTACTGCCCAAGATCTGGTCCTGTAAGTATGTGATGACTCTCCATACTCATACTAATCCTCAATAGCTACCTCATCACCCTCACTCAGGGGTGGATCCTCCTCGTAATAATAATCCTCCTCATAATCCTCATCCTCCTCCTCATCATCCTCTCCTCCATCCTATTCCTCATAATCAGGATTAGCCTCAGACTAGTACTCCTCATCGATAACATCTATAAAAATATATGTTAGCTTATATCGTACCTCCTCTACTCTCTCCTCTGGCTCATCACCCTCATCTGCTGCTAGCTCTACATCACCTAGAGGAAAATCCATGGTGAGCACACGAGCTAGTTGTGCATATGACCACCACTCCTCATGCTCATATGTGCTTCTGACATCATCAGCATCAGAGATGGGTGGTTGGTCATGATCTAAATCATCAGAATCACTCTCCCGCACATGATCTATCATCAACCAAATAGTGTCACCTAGCCTCTGGGAACTTTACACTGATCATCTAATGAAGGGGAATGCCCTCGGTGGTTTTTACACTTTTCCAAACTGTCACATGACTCGCCCATAATAGAATGGTCGTATGATGTAGTCATGCCTCCCCGCTAGATACCTATCCATCTGCATCCTCCATAACTGTCTGGTGGGGTCTGGCCACTGCTGAGTGAGTAGATAGGGCCTCCATAGGATCTTGTCCTCCTCTAGTTGGTCAAATCTCACCCACCAAAAGTGTAAATCCCCATACTGCCATAACTGTCACAAAAGATAGTCGAATGCTCGCAGGTATCCTACTGCTATAGTACAAGGGTATCTGGTAGGCCCGGTACATGTGATATGATCAAGGCACCACACCTGTAGAAGCGTATAATTGACCATATTGTCGATCTCTCAAAATACAAACCGACCAAGATCATAATACAAATGTGCTAGAATGCAGCGGCCCCAAGCATAGATTGTCCTCTACTCATACATCCCTCATATTAGGTGCACCACTCCCCCATCCAAGTGTGTCATTCATCCATCTGGATTGAGAACCAATGCCACTATGTGCATCATAATCTGTCTAACCATAGGAGCTCATGAATACAGCAGCATGGGAAGCTTAATCTATGCTCTAACCCTCTCATCATGTACAAGTCCATCTAAACAATACTGCATATCTCTCTTCTTCTCCTAGAATGACCAATCCCCCTAGAAATACACTCGTGCTCTTGAATGGTAACTCAAAGAATGTGGTGTACATCCTCAAGTGTGATATTCATTTCCTTGATGGGAAGATGAAAGGTGCAGGTATCCGCATCCCAACTCTCACACAGAGCCATCAACATGGCATCATGGTATCTCATGGGTGGCATCAGGTATTACCTCTACCACTAATAGTGCTAGTGCATGATCTCTCAAAAATCTCAACTATCTTCCCCTTATCTGTTGTTGCGATTGGGCAGGGACCTATCAAAATCATCACAAAATACTTTAAATTTCATCTAATATCTTCAATTTTCATAATTTCCATTATGAAGGTGTGCTAATTTCCATCTAGTGTGCTTCTTTAATGGCCCTAGACACTTTAGAACCCTTTTAGGATATTTCACAAAGAAACAAGGACACTTCGCAAAGAAACAGGACACTTTGCAAAGAAATGGGACACTTTGTGAACAAATGGGACACTTTACAAAAAAAGGGGACACTTTGCGAACTTTCTTCCAAGAACCCTAAATTAACCTATCCATGCATAAAAAATAATTAAATCATCATAAAATCACAAGGAAAAAGTTGCAAAATTGACTCACCTCATGATACAGCTCATTGTCTACCACCTGCTCACAAAGATCATCTAGTCGCGAGAAGGTTTGTAATCCCATCTGCTCGGCATGTTCTTCTCTCACTTGTCACTCTCAAGCTACACAAAGGTAAAATTAATAGTAAGTGAAAAATTACTTTCCCCTCCTTCTTTAATCCCTTTTCACCTCTTTTTACTTTTACGTATTACCATAGGGTTATTGTCTCTTAAAGCATCCATAAAGTATATCTCCTTAAAATAATCATAACATGCTCTAGGGTAATCCATTTTCAATGCCATTTGATGTGTTAGAATCATGATTCTGCACCTGACATCATCATTTGTCTATCATTATGTCACATGGTACTTGGAAATTCCCTACGATATGATGATTCTTATTTGATGTGGCTAGATTGCTACCTTGATTCCACATCTTTAAAGCAGGTAGAATCAAGGGGGGGCATACATCTACCCTTGAATTGGATTTCTAAGAGTTAGATAAAAGGATTTTGGGAAATTAACGAATGTGTGTTGCAAGATGTGGTTCCTAATGTTGTGGTTGTGCAGATAACTACACTGGGGGCTTCATTCTCCCATCTTTTTGAATATGTATCCTTTTATGTAGTAAGGTGCATCGTTTAGAGTCCTTTACCTTACATATGCACATAGAGTCATATGGGCACTAAAGTGGGGGCTAAATGTGTTGTATAAAATTGGACCCTCTTGAGAAGAGAGACAATTTCACGCATAATTAGACCCACTTTTGAGTCCCTTCACATCATTTCCCTTCAAAATAGAATTTATAGGCCCCTTAGACCCATTAATTTTGATTTAGAGGCCTGTTTCACCTAAGAAATCACATAAAACCCAACAAACATCATTTAATTACATCATACCCCAACAACCCACCTTCAAATAGCAATAGTGGGACCCATTCGCCACCTTGGGAAAATGAGTCCCCTCTGGTGGGACCCATTCGCCAAGGGTGGCGAATGAGTCCCCTTTGAGGAAAAATTCAAAATTAAGCAGAAATTTAATCAATTTAACTTTTATTTTTGGTAAATTTCGGCCTCTTAGGTCTAATTAACGGGAAAATAAGGTGTTTTTGCTTATAAATACTCATTTTAAGTCATTTCACACATCGTTTATCATCTTTTTATCATCTCTCAAGAGCAATTTTTAGAGTTAAGTCTTCCATAATGAGTTTCATTAGAAAAAGTTGAAGTTTTAGGGCAGCAAACTAGGGTTTTTGTAGGTCTTGAAGCTCACTTCTATTGTCAAGATCCAACATTGCAAAGGGTTGATGATGGATTCCTATGGTGAATCATGAAGAAATCTAGGGTGAAGAGGTGCAACTAGCCACCAAATCATGCCTAAGGACTTGGTTTCCTATTGATTCCATCTTTCATTTCCACTCTATCTTCATATTAAGGTTTGCATCTTATTTTTTTATCATTTTCATGTCATTTCATCCCTATTTTGCATGTGTTGTAAGGTTTCTAGTGTTGATATCTTGCATCATATAGATCATTCTTGCATGTCTTATTCTAGAGCAATAAAATAGGATCATTGTTATATTTTAGCTCTTCCTAGTCTTTAATGCATTAGGGGTTTGACCAAGGAAAACCCCCCATTAGACAAACATTTTTAAGTTGTTTTGAGGGAATTTTCTAAGATCCGAGATCGAGTATCCGTCAAAAATTGTTGTGCAGGTGTCAAGGTGTAGAACAAAATTTTGAAGTTGCAGAAATTCCAAGGTGGACTGATTCGCCATGCTTGGCGAATGAGTCCTTCCTGAGGTGAAAAAATTGAGTCAGATTCAGATTTGGGTTTCCAACTGTCAGAAAACAAATTCTGTGCAGAAAAGTCTTGATCTGGGACTAATTCGCCCAAGGTGGCAAATGAGTCCCAATCAGCCTAAATTCAAGTTTCATCATTTTTCCAGATTTTTTCCAGTCATCTACAGTTTTCCAAGTACACATTCTAAGAAACAACTTTCTATTTAGGTTAATTTGCATTTTTGTTCATTCTTTCATGCTTTTTGCATATGGGTATGTGCAGGATCATCATGGAAGAAACAGACCCTTAAGTGGCAAAAAATTCAGAAAAATCAGTGTTAGGAAACTTGACATAAAAATTTGAATAAGTTATCTATATTAGCTAAAAAATATGTAAGAATAGAATCTATAGAAAATTGAATGTAGTTTCTAAACTACTAGGTTTATTTATAAATAAATAAAATCTATTTGGTGAAAAATTGAAATTTCAATGTAGTAGTACTTAAATTTCAAGGAAAAAATAAGAAGTAGGTGTCTGTCTAACCACCCTAACCATAATAAAATGACAATATTTTTTATAATATTTTATATATAAGTAGAGGACTCATGTCCGGATGTGATGCATATTTTTTTGTAATTTTTTCCAAGTAAATAATTAATTATGAATTTTTATTACAACTTTTAAAAATATAAAATCTTGTATGTCGACCACCTTAACTTGGTCAAAACTTCATGAAATTTAATTTTTCTTTTTATAATCCTATAGTATGTGAAGCATAGAATGTGACACATGTTTCAGATTCAAAAAATGTGATACCGTTTGAAACTTATAGATGTTTTTCAATCAACCTATCGATCAAGACTTTAGTCATAATTCTAATACAAAATGAATAATAATTATTTATTAAATTAAAATTAAATCATAATTTATATTGGTGGAAATATGAGAGTCTCCTCTAAAAACCCTTTTCGTTTCATCAATTTTGGATTAAAAAAACTTATCAACCACATACCCTACAAATACCCATAATATTGCCACTTTTTAGTTTTTCATTCATTTTCATTCATTTAGATCTTTCAATTGCATTTATTTAACTTCATTTAGGTTAGAAAAAATCACACATTGCATCATTTGAATGAACCATTAGCATTTTTTCTCCTATCTCTCTCCTTTTAGGTGAAAAACCCTAGAAGAGAAAGAGTTGTCTATAGGAGCCAAAAATCAACGGTTCAGTCACAATATCAACAAAATCATGAAACTCGTCAAAACAAAAATTAATATCATCAACAACATGTTCAACATCAAGAAACCCCATACCAACAACCCCCATACTATGACCCTTCATACAATGCACAATATCAACAAGGGTTACAACAACAAAATTAGGATCCTAATGTTATGCAAAATCAATATGGATATTCCTTCATTCAAAACCCTCAACAATAAACAAACAAACACCTCAATATCCACATCAACAACACTACCAACATCATCAAAACATTGATTCATATCAGCAACAAAATCAAATCTCACACCATCGAAATCAAATCACCCAACATCAAAATCAAATCCAACAACAATATCAACCCCCAAATCAGCAATATCCACATCAAAATCAACTACAACATCATCAAAATCATCAATCTCAAAACCAAATTGGGAAATTCCATCTCAAATACAATAATCATCTCCACCACAACAAGCCTCACAATCCAACCACACTACTAAATTTAAATACACTCCTTTATCACACTTCCAAAACCGTCATGAAGTGGTGAACCTACCATCAAATTTCCATGGTACGATGACAAGACTTATTGTGAATATCATAAAGAAAAAGGTCATGATACATTAGACTATTTTAAACTCAAAAATATCATCCAAGACCTTATTGATCAAAAATAAATAGCTATTGAAGAAAAAATTCAAGGTTCAACTACTAATGATATCGGTGATAATATTTCAACCTCAAATGTTGAAAACAAGGATCAAGAGCTATCTACCAATGGTCACATTGACAATGTCTCTACATCATCCAACAAGCAAGAGGACATGCATGAAGACTCTTTCCCATTGAAACATGATCAAAATCAATCACCAAAGTCTAACAATGATTCAATTCAAGAAATATTAACATCATTTGATCTTGTGGTTGAAATTATTAAGAATATCTCAAATGTTGAAAACAATGATCAAGAGCTATCTACCAATGATCATGTTGACAATGTCTCTACATCATCCAATGAGCAAGAGGAAATACATAAATAATTTAATCCCATGCATGATCAAAATCAATCACTAAAGTCTAGGAATAATCTATCCCAAGATATATTGACATCATCCAAAATCATGCCAATACATATTGATGATCAAGAGACTCTTAGTTCAACACTTATACCCAATGTAAAAAGCCTAAGCCAAGAGCTATCACCCATATGTCCACATTTCAAGGAAATATGAGGATTATTTACAATAAATCCCTTCTTTGGAATTGATTCATGTCAAGATCATGAACCAAAGAAAATCAAGGATAATACCACAAAAATTCAAGATCAAGAATCCCTATCATCAAAATACTATAGTGACTTGGAAAATATCTTCCAAGATATCCAATGTTTTCCAAAAGAAGAAAAAATCCATACACCAAGCACACATACATCTACCCATGAGATTCTTACTCATAATGGACATGTAGATGATCTTCATACAAAACAAGAGTCCCATACTCTTGATATCATTACCAAGAAACAAGATTCTCCTACTCTTAATGTCTTTACACATGATCAAGACATAGCAGAAGCCAAAGAAATATCATAAATGGATCATGAAGAAGACTTATACATAAGTTATGAATCAAAAACATCCTATGTAGGAATATCAAAAAATAATAATGAGGAAGACTTTTACATGGGTTGTGAATCATCAACACCTCTTGAAGAAGCATTAAAATATGATATTTCATGGGATCAAGCCAAAGATATCAATTAGGAAGTTACCCCACATATGGAGGATCCTATCACTTATAAACATGGATCACTTACCTTTGTCAAAGCAAGCTATCCTACTAGTGAAGAAGCTATCACCTTTGAAGATCCACAACAAAGTAGAGAAGGATTAGCACCTTTTTCCAAGGTAAATTATATCCTATTGCAAATAAAAAAATTCAATGGATGCATTATCAAGGTAGAGGATTAGGCCTACATGAATAGGGTATCCTAGAACCAATGCATATTATTGTAAATCCTAAGCATCAAGGTCCTGGTTATTCAACAATAAAGGAATATAAACATATCATTGTTACCTCTATAATACCAGGGGAAAATTTATCTAATGAAAACACCAACACAGAGAGCATGAAGAGTCCTTATGAAGAAATTTCTACCAACAGTACAACTAGCCATATCCTGAACCATCATCCATACATGTTTCAACCATCTAATTAGGACCAACAACAAGAAACAAAAACTATATCAAAGAAAGGAACAAGTCCTTGAAGCAAAAGATTCAATCAAACAAAATGGACAAATAAAATACAAATAGATACCAAAGAAAAAGCAAGAGAATCATCCCTATCAAACTCCATTATTCAAAGAAACTATGGGGGAAAATCATAAAGGGAATTTCATCCATCAAAAACATCCAACGATGCAAAATAAAGCTTCAAGAATGACCTAAAAGGTATATCAAGATGTTGGTCCTAATCAAATCTTCATAGCCACCCATCATTGTTCATCCTCCCAATTTTGGAAAATCAAAAATTCTAAACTATCGATCAATCTATCTAAATCTCATATCCCTCAACGTACTCCACCATCAAATTTGACATACATGATATCAAACCCTCGCATTGACCATGCATTTGCAACAACTCTTTATCATAACGATTCTAAGGGAACCCTATCGTGATGTGCGCATCAAGGTATGGTTAACTCTGATATCGACAAAAAAGACAATAATTATCAAGGGTTACATTCAAGTGCTAGTATATTAGCAAAACAACTCCTTCAAGTAGGATATCATTGGCACATCATGACAACAACACCTATTTCAGCACCAAAATCATCTACATCAATACCACCAGGTAGTTCAATATGATCATAAACATTCAAAAAATTAAAATTAAAATTAAAAAATCAAGAGAAAAATTGTCCTCCAGTGAAAACCACTATGGTGGAATTGTGGACAAGTACCATGATGAAAACCTAGAAAATAGGTATCATGTGTAGAATCGAGCATCTATGTGCACCATTTCAAGTGGAAGCATCTCATCTTATCCATAATAAATCCAATCCATTTTTATCCAAATCCAACGTATCTTGATCTTGACAAATATTTGGTGTACACTTTACACTTGCTTATGGAAAACATCTTAACATGGATCACTATCATTGATCTTATCCTATTTAGCATTATTTGAGCCATGAGGAATTTTCCAAAGGGGCATACTCTATCCAAACATGTTATCCTATCACAAGATAATCCATCACCTACATTTCTAGACATTGTGGGAAAGTACTTACATCTTGATCTATGTCTTCTAGTTCATGTTGTGATCTAGGGATTCTCCAAACAATTCAACCAAACCATATCAAAAAACAAAAATCCCAAAAAAATCATAAGATTATGCCACAAATACTCATCACATTTGACCTATGATTATTCCGCAATTGACACAAACAAAACTTTTTTTTTCCAAAACTGAATGCTACTATTGTAAGGATTATCGCTTTTGCCTTGTTTTCTGGTAAAAATTAGAGATTAATCCAAAATTGGGTACATCTTTCACCTTATGGGAATGAAAATAGTTAGAATTCCAAAACATGTCATATCATCATCATTCCATATCAACTTGTGAAATCAAACACCCCAACCTAGTTTTAGGATTCAAAATCAAAACAAACAACTTGGATCATTCCTTCACTCAAACTTCTAATATATCAACATTTGCTTGAACCTCAAGGCTAGTTCAAGTAGATTTTTTGCAACATATCCTCTAGAAAAATGAAGTGAAATATCAGTCCAAGTTTTCAATATTTTAAGTCCCAAAAATAGCATCATTCATCAATATCACTCACTTTATGACCATTTGGCATCCTACTGCTCTAGTTCAACAACCAAACCTTACGACACCAATTATAGAGCCAAACCTCACATGAATTGAAGGTGAACAATTGGACATTATTAGTAGTGTGAGAAGTTTGTATTTGAGAAAAAGGAAACACCAACTCAATGGAGAAACACAGCTCTAATATCCTAGACAAAGAGGAATGAAAAGCGGATCTTGCAACTGCAATGCCCGTATTATCAGCTCCCACGTGGAAATAGAAAATATTGGCTTACCAAAAAACATCACTCTTTAAAAAATGAAAACAAACATCATTTCATAGTGATTGATCACAAAAATCCAAAAAACATCATAGGCTTGTCTTTGGATGAGTTGTATCGACTCAAAATAGTCAAACTACATGGTCTCTATGTATACAACGTAGGCAAGGCTTATCAACCCCTGAGGCCTTAGGTCAGTCCCCTTAGGTTTCTATCATGCTTTCTTTCGACTTAGTCAAAAAATTCACAATTCAAAAACATTCAAAAAACATAAAAAAAATCCAAAAAACATGTTATGCTTTTGAGTCAAAACCAGTCAAACTACGTGTTCTTTGCATGTACAATGTAGGCAAGGATTATCAACCTTGATGCCCTAGATTATTCCCCTTATGTGTCCCTTTTAGTCTTTAAACTTGGTTGAAAAATCCAAACAAAAACATTCAAATATATTGAAACAAAAACAACATTAGATAACATCAAAAAGCACAAAAACATATAAGAAAAATATCAAAAATCTTATTTTCCTTGTTGCCTACCCACAATAAACACCATCCATAATAATAAAAAAATTGTCAACCTCGCCCTTTGACAAAAGAGAAAAAAAACAAAGCAACATCAAAAGCTAGAACTTTCAAGCAAAAAAATCACAAAGATTTGATCACAATTGGAGAACAACAAAGACAAAGTTTTAACTACCTATCTATTGACAATTCACCAGCATCATGAGATATATCTTAATAGATAGAACATTCCTACGATAGACATGATCAACACCGAATAATACCCCTAAAAACTTCAAACAAGATATGACAAGTGATACAACATCATTGTTTTATCTTTTTGTTATCTTATCTTTCTGATTTATATTATTGACTCATTCCCAGGATCTCTCGAGGATTTCCATTAATAATTTAGAGAGGAAGGAATGGGGGAAATTGAGCATCATTTATGTTTTCTCTATTTGGTGGATATTTTTGTGATACTACCACGGTGAATACTTGCTTTGTTTTGTGTGTGGAAGTTTTTTTGAAAGCATTTCATGTATCAATGGCATGTTAGGTTCTTAATACATGTTGTGTTACTAGTTTGACATGTTTAAAAGCTTCTCACCCATACACTCTAACAAGGTTTTCATATGTATTGTATGAGAAAGAATATTCTTTGTATGTTGAGTCAAAGTCCACGTAATGGATACAAAGCCACCTTGGTTATTAATACCCTAGTCCATTGTGTCTACTTGCTATATCAATAAGGATTGCTAAAGATACAAATCTTCCATGAAAGAGAAAGAAAACTCATTAATGACTAACAACATCAACTATTCTTCACTTTTTATTAACATTTTCTTCTTGCCAACATTTCTTTTGTCAGTCCTTGCACTTAAAGCATCACATCAGCTTATCGAAAAATTCGGTTCATTATCCAAACTTTTCACCAAAATTCTTGAGGGGGCACCATGCTATTTCGTTTGGGGCATACCGGGGAAACTCTTGCACCTGGGGTAGCTCTTGAGCAGGAATTTTTTAATTTTCTTTGACACAATGCTCAAAATCACATTGTATCAAAGAGGGGCAAAATGTAGATACCCAAAATTGTCCCGACTAGCGAACAACACTAAATTTCACCCTTCTTCCCTAAATTTTTGAAGATGAAATTCCTAAGAAAATGTAATGGCACAAACAACTTGGTCACATTGGTGAGAAGGGTCTTAACATCTTTCAACTATTGATCAGGATATTCTACTACATGATCTTGCACATTCATTTTGAAACACTAAATCTATATAACAATCCACTTCATCCTCAAAAATGATGGGAGAATTGACATCTTTTGCACAACGAAGTAATGTTGAAATAACAATTGAACTCTTAGAAGCTTTTACATACATCTCCAATCAACATTGCACAAATTTGAAGCTTTTTCCATGCACAAATGGAGGCTTCGCATT
Source organism: Sequoia sempervirens (assembly GCA_007258455.2). Taxonomy (NCBI): domain Eukaryota; kingdom Viridiplantae; phylum Streptophyta; class Pinopsida; order Cupressales; family Cupressaceae; genus Sequoia; species Sequoia sempervirens. The sequence continues at coordinate 150,206 of VDFB02295572.1, forward strand.
GATACAACAATGATCCAACATCATTGTGAATACACCTCAACACGGGATGGGTAACATTATGTTTTATTGAATTCATTGTTCTTGTTCTTCAATTGCTTTCTTGAAATCATTATTTTGTATTGTTCATTTCATGAATAATGGGTATGAATTTAGATCCTTGTTTTAAATTAGATCTTGTTTAATTCGTTTAACATTGATTATCTTATTGCATTACTGATTTCCCCCTTACACAAATACAATTTTTAAAATAGTATTGGGGAAAATATAATTTGATGAAGATAGAAGGGTAGCACAATAAGAACTTGCTACAAAATAAAATAATTAAGTATATATATGATAAGAGGACACTTTTATTGAACACAAAGATGTGTTGAGAGGGGGGGTGAATCAACATATATTAAAATTTAACCATTCCCATTTGCATATTAACAACACATCATATTAACTGAAAAAAAAAAAGAGAAGAGAACACATGCATCACATAAAGACACCAAGATTTTTACGTGGAAAACCCAATGAGGGAAAAACCATAGTGAGGATTAACTCACAATATATGTAGCTCATTGCTAACAAGGATTGCAATATTTTGAGGCTCACTGCCTGCAGACTTGTAAACTAAGCTATACAACCTTAGAGAAAGATACAAAGGACCTAATGAGACTCACTGTCTCAAAGTAGGATACATAAAAATTAGGATGAGAAAATTGATTATGAGCTACTATGAAGAAGCATCTAACACATGATGTTGCAGTCACTTTTTCACACAATTGATCCTTTACACTAATTTATAACACTTCATCCTTTTTATTTTTAATTCATATTCCCTTCACACATCATCATCATCACAAATGATTTTTTCTTTATATATCCTTCGCAACGACTCATCACCACAAATAGGTTGGCACCAAGATGTCCTTTAGATGAAACAAATGATATTGCATGAGTCAGCTCCAAAATGTATACAAAATGAAAGAAAACATGTTATAGGAAAAAATAATATACCTTTGTGAGCATATCCCCAAGTCTTCATGGACACATTTGTCTTACTAGAGGAGCATCCTATTGGTCCTTCATCAAATCTTTATATTTCCAAAGTAAAAACTAGAATATTGTCAATTATAACACTTACTACAAAAGGTTTAAAGATTTGAAAACTTGGAAATAGCACCTTCACAACTCAACCATCTTGTCCTTTGTACTGCAAGACAAAACCTTATTTTTTGGAAGAATGTAGACCAAAATATCTTGACTTTGTCTTATAGAGTGCATTGTGAATGCATTAACAGAGACTTTTGCCACCAATCTACATGTGTGGTACAAAAAAATAGAATGACGTCAAAGTAAACATATTGTATGTACATGAGGACATGTATACCTACCTCTGCAACACACTTAGACAACAAATAGATCATCATTTCATACTGCACTGCAAACTTGTACCAACACATATAACATCATAATAACTATCTCTAGAGTATGTACATTCTTCAGCATCTCATTTGACATCAATGACACCTCATATTGGGTTGACATCAATGACAACACCTATTGCCAACAATCTCCCCCTTTATCATTGATGGAAACACACATATGCTTCTCTCCCTCTTTGACATCAAGGGAAAAAGACATGATATATTTTATCTACAACATCCCAAAAATGTATGAACTCCTCCTTACTATACACTCCCCCTAAAATGGAGATGCCTCAAAAACTAAAAATGATACTACAAACTAGTGCAACACTGTATAACCACAAAATTATCTCATCTTATTCTTTTATAACTCCCTTAGAGGGTAATATATCCTTATATATTATCTTGAGATGAGCTAGAGTTTCATCCCAATTTTCCTTAGTTCAGGAAAGGATCTGGTTTTGGCATTCAAATTGTATATACAAATCCTCATCCACATCTATATTATCCAACACTTTTATCTTTTGTCCTATCTGCTCTACTTCACCCAACACTTCATACAAAGAATTCAACCTCAAATTCACTATTTCTCTTAACAAACTATATTATTTCTATATTTTCTCTTTCTGGACCTGCAGCAGAGATAACTACAAATGAAGTTTTTGGACTTGAGCCCTAGTGGAACCATCCTTTTCCTTTGTTAGATCATAGGCTCCGTCCAGCTAAAATATTTGTGACTCAATAGAGTCAATCTAACCTCTAATTCTCTTTGTAGATTCGAGCCACCTTAAACAAAAAAGATAGAGATTAATTTCCTCATCAACACAATGCTTGAACTCTTTGATTTTTTCCTTCAGTTTTTTGTGTGCATTGGCACACTAGTCAAATACTTCAACCATCCTTTTGTCATTTAATTTTCTCAGGGCCTCTTGTTCTACTTTCTGCTCTTCATGAGATGAATGATCCTTAAAGGAATCAAATAGTAGCTTCAAATTTTTTTCTAGAGCTAAAGAGGAATCAATGTCTGCTTCTAGTAATCCCTCTTGTATTACTTTTATTGCATCATCAATTAAACTTGTTTTCTTCGCATGTGCCCATAGTATTTCTTTTCTTGAAAAGGTACATAGTGTGTCTCCAAGTTGCAACTTATAAAGGGTAGAAATGTTTGACAATTCTACTTTTCCCTCAGGAGTAGGTATCCTTAGGAGTTGTGGTGTCACTGTAGGTTGAAATTGCATCTGTAGTCCCAATAGGTCCTTGAATGAATCAAAAGATGTAAAATATTGACCTATATCAATGGAAGCATCTTTCCTCACATCCATCTTTTATGTTGTATCCTTCAGTTTATCCACTTCCTTCTATTTTATTTTATCATCTCCATACCTTAGACTTCTTCCAATTTGTGCATACAGGAAACATCTTCTCCTTCTTGTTGTCTAGAGGTTCCTTGTACTTTTTGTTGACCTGATATGTTCTATTCAATAGTAACTTCTAGAGAAAGAAAATTAGTTTCTTCATTAGGATTAGTGTTTCCCAGAGGGGAGTCATCCATTTTACCTTAATCTTCTTTATATTGTGCACTTGTGTTCACTAGAGGAGCAGTCTCCTCATTCAACTTATCATCTTTTTCTATCCCATCATCACCAATTATATTGCTCTCAAAAGAAGATAAATTTATGTCTTGAGTAGACACATCACATATATCTCGCAGAATGGTGTCATCCAGAACATGTTCCTCACTTTTTATCTCATCCTTCATCTCCTCAAGGATCTTGGCTATTTTTTCTTTAGTCTCTTTCTCCATCCTTTATATCTCATCTTTTTCACTCCCCATTAGAGTGTTTACTCTTTGTTTGGTCCATAACTCTTTTGCTTTCTTTTGAGATAATTTTACTCTTTCTTCATGTGAGATGGATGATCAATCCTTCTTTAAAGTTTGTTTTCTTATTTTAGCTTCTTTTTCAATGGCTTCATTCTCTTGTTACTAAGAATGTATGCAAGGCTTGTTAGGAATTGATCAATAATCTCATTAAGAGATACATTAAAGCTCATCATATCTACATGACTATGGCCTATTCACTTGTTTCCTTCTCATCAAAAGGCATTTCATCATACAAATCAGTTGTCTCTTTCAATGCTCCATACTCTACAATAGCATTAACAATTTCCTCAAGTTGTAGGGGCTCACACTCAGATGCTTCCAATGAAGCCTTCTTTGTATTTTTCTTTGCTTTTTCCTTTCCTTTACCATTAGATGTTTTTCTTCATCACCTTGTTTTTCTCTCTTCCCAATTTTCTTAAATATAAAGGACTTCATTTGTTCTTTTTCATCCTCTTCATCATCCTCCAAATTTACCAAAGTGAACTTCTCCCTTCTTTCCTACTATTTAGGCCTTGGTCTTTTCTTCTCTACAACCCCAAATTTCACAGGTGCACTAGTAACAGCTCTCTTTCTACTAGGTGGTGTTCGAGTGGGTTCAAAACGCTTTGGAGGTGTAATAGTAGTAGATGTAGACATACTTTCTCTTTTAGGTCCTTTTGAGGCTTATGGTACTACCAAAGTTCCTTCAAATGCACTCCTTGATGGAATTCCAAATTCCCTCTACAGTTTACCTTACATTTTTTCCACATTTTCTTCTACTTTCTCCTTGATCATCTTATTTGTTATTTCATCATAAGTTCCAAACCTCTCTACAATTGGATATGTGGCCTTGTTGATCAAGATTTCAACATAGGCAATCCAATTAGCTTCAGAGACTTCATAAGGAAATTTAAGTATCCATGAAGTTCTTGGTTCAACTGCCTCCATGTAGCAATTTTCTTTATCTACCATGAAAGTAATAACAACCTTATACTTTTCCACCACTTTTGAGGGTATCCTATCCCTCGTTTGCATTTATTTTGGAAAGTATTAAAGAATCCATTGTAGATAATGTCTTGTTTTTTCACATTTGGAAACCATCCCTAATTCGATGTGCAATAGAAATATGTCCTTGCCAAACCACATTCCTCAAACCAAGCAATTCCTCCAAGAAATAAAACATAAGACAGATGTTTAAGGAACCATACCAAAAGTTATATATCATTTCCTTTGTTTTGTGTTGATTCTCTAATAGTTGTTTCCACATAAGCTCACAAAGATAAAAGTCTTTTCCTTCCTTCACCATCAAATGTGTTGTATGAATTGTGGTGGTAGTAGCAGAGCCTTCTCTATTTGAGTAGTATATCTTGTATGCAATGTTGATTGTTGCATAGTAGACTCCTATATCTAGTATGTCATCCATAATGTGTTCCCTTTTATCAAATTTACATCTATCTATGAAATGTAGATTGTAGAGGAATGTCAAGCAACTACATCATCGAAAACTCTACTTCCTTTTCTAAGATATAGATAAACAACATTAAAATTGGCAAGAGTTTCAAGGTTGGTTAATGGATGGCATGATGGTAATGTTTCAATACTTCATGATGGGACAAAATAAAATGGAACCACTATAGTCATTTTAAGATAAAGACCATGATGAAGGGCTTCTTCCTAAACTCCTTATCACATGAGGCTTTGATCCTGAGAAAGAGTGCATCAATAGAGTTCATGTGTAGGTGGAACTTTTAAAATCACCCTTGGAATAATGGGAGGAGGCCCTAAAAAGTATTGCTTCTTTGATTGGCTATTTTATTGCCTTTGATCAAGTTATCATTTCTAAAAAATTGTTGGTTTCTAGATTTTTTCTTTGTAGGCATGGGTAAGGTGCTTCCCTTGTCTATTACCTTTTCCTCCAAATTGAGGGTTTGGGTGCAACATATTGTTTATGAAGTTTCTTTGGTCATGTATACCAAAATTGCTACACAATAAGCCACTCCCCCATGGATTACTTGGTCAATAGACAATCACAAAGAATGGTCACATGGAGCCTAATCACCATCAATGTGAGGTGGTGCTTGTTCTAGATATCGGTGTTGCAATAATTGACTCCAGTGTGCAAGTTTCAAAGTTGGATGGTAGTGATCAAATTCTTTTCATCAAGGATAGATGTGAGAAGTTCCAACATTTTTTTTTTGCCTATTCGGAGCACTTCAACTTTAAGACTCCTTGAGAACATTGTTGGGATTTTTCTTGCTCCTTTTGGGGGCTATTGTATGTTCCTTGTTGGTTTATTGTCCTTTATCAACCTTTGTGCTAAATTTTTCATGTTGTTCCTCATTGTTGAATAAATTTATTTGATGTTCTCTTCTCGGTCTTTGCATTCTAGTTCAAAGCTCCAATCAAAAGCATTTACCTATAATAATAATAAATGATTTCTATAAATAAACTCAAACCACCTAAAAAGTGAGACAATAATGTCAAAATATAGATCAAGAATCATTAAACAAGGCAATATTTTGAAATATACCCCTTAGTTTTTTCACAACACAAACCAGCACTACGCCAATGATTAGCATTAGCTTCCAAAAGATAATCAAATTGAATGTAACATTCTCCAAGAATGTTCACCAAGATCCTTTGAAAGGCGAGGTATTAGCATATGGGAAGGGGTCATTAGCAATCAAATTGGAATGACGAACAGTACTAAATTGAAGCAGGCGGAGAACCGACCATCAAGATTCCACGCTACCACTTGTTCAATGGGGGGAAAGATACCTACAATGAAATACAATTCGTCTGCTAATAGCAGGCATCCACTCAACAGTGGAAATTTTCCACTTAATTAGTGGGTAAGATATGAAAGATACCATGATTAATTCCTCCACGTTGGCGGTAAACTATCCAAGGGTTACAGTGTTTTGAATTAAACACAAGTAAATGTTGAAATAAGAATGAATATAACAGTACTATTGTTACTAGCATTTACAATGAGCTTATTGCAATAAATATACAATAGAAATCTTCTCTAAACTTCTGCAAGAGTTATGCTATACTTTTGATTTAAAATATGAGTTGGAACATCAAAGTATTTGAGCATAGAACAGAATTATAAAGGTTTGATATGAAATACAAACAAATTGAAAGTACAGACCAGCAAGCTGAACCAACACCAAAAGCTTATTTCTCCCCCTAAACACCTTCAATGCTCTTCAAAACTGAAACAATAGTTTCTAAAGACTAGGCAACCAAAAATCAAGATTATTTCAATGCCAAACACATACCATAAGTCCAACTTGAATCCCAATAAAGAGAAGAAGGTACAGCCCTAGCAAGAGGCACGACCTTCTCTAGAAAATTCAAGGCTTCACTATTAAATCTAAAACTTTGCAATATGGGGAGGCATGAGCATAGGTATTGAATGAGAAAATTCCCATAATGCATAAAAATGTGTACAAAGGTCTATGATCAAAATTCCTCTTCATCCAAGCGAGAAAAGGCTATGTTTATCAAGCTCGATATGGCTAAGGCATATGATAGGGTCCGATGGTCTTTTCTTTAGAAGGTTCTAGCTACTTTTGGCTTTAGAGAGGAATGGAAATTAATTGGGTCATGAGTTGCGTCTCGTCTATATCATTCTCAGTTTTAATCAATGGGGAACACTATGAGCTTTTCGGGACCTATCATGGGTTGAGGCAAGGTGACCCTCTCTCTCCCTACTTGTTTCTTCTATTGCCTAGAGGTTTGGGATGCTTAATGAGAATTCATGTGAAGATGGGTCTTATTCAGGGGTGGAGTTGGGGAGTTTACTTTCCCCCATAGTCTCATTTGCAGTTTGTGGATGACACGGCATTGATGGGTGTAGCCACTACTAGGGAAGCTATGAAATTTCACAAGACTTTGGATATTTATCTTGTGGCTTTGGGGAAGTTAATTAATGAAGAAAAGTCCTCCATTTTTTTCTTCAACACCCCAAATCCTATTCAGAGGAGAATTTCTTAGATTCTTCAATTTCAGATCGGGGCTCTTCATTTTTCTTATCTTGGGATTCCTATGGCTGCTGGCAAGCTTACTAGGCAATCGTAGTAGGCTATCTTGGATAAGATTCATGGACCAAACGCTAGCTATCCTTTGTGGGTAGGTTTCAACTGCTAAAGTCAGTGGTTCAGGCTCTTCCTATCTATTGGAGTATGCTTCAAGTGGCTCCAATGGGTTTTGTGAAGGAGATGGATGCGTTAGCAAGATAGTTCCTTTGGGCTGATAGCTTGATGTCCTCCAAATGGAGCCTTGTCAACTGGGATATTGTTTGTTGTCCTAAGTAGTATGGTGGATTGGGGTTGAGGTGATCCTCGCTGATGGTTAAGGCTTTGGCGACTAAAATTTATTGACAGTGGTGCACTAAGCAAGATCAAATATGGGCTAGGATTCTCTCCCATAAGTATTTCTAGAATATTCCTTGGGAATACATCTCTCGATACCCCTTGGAGGGAAAGGGATCAATGATTTGGTCTACTCTCAAAAAAGGTGTTGTGCTTGTCAAAGATGGCCTATTTTGGATATGTAAGTTTGGGACAGAGGTTTACTTTTGGTTTGACTCTTGGGATGGCTATCCACCCATTATCTCTTAGTTCCCTAACTTGGCAACTCTATGTCAGAGATTAAGTGATGTTGGATGGTCAAGGGTAAGCGACTTTAAGCTACTTTCTTTTTAGGGGAGGTGGTCATGTGCTAGGTGGAAGACTCTCAATGAGTGGCCAGTGATAGGTATGGATTAGGAGTGTGAAGAGCTCCAACATATTCTTTCAGGTAGGTAGTTCAGTTCCCTTATGGGTAAGGATATTCTTACATGGTCTCCCAATCAAAAAGGTCATTATACGATAGCCTCTGGATACCAGAGGCTACTCTCTCAAAACACTGGAGAATTGGAGGTGCCTTGGTTGAAGAGGGTGTGGAGTAAGTTTTCTTGGCCGAAGTGCAACTACTTTTTTTGGAATTTAGCTTGGAACAGGTGTCTGACCTAGCATAATAGTCATAAACATGGATTTCAGGGCCCCTCTAGATGTGTTCTTTGTGGGAAAGGTGAGGAGGATTATTTCCATCTATTTTTTCGGTGTTCCTTTACTTTGCAGATCTAGCACTATTGGTGGGGAGTTTCAAATAGTCCCTACATTCATGCCTCCTCCTTGGTGGATTTTTGGACCAACCTAGGAAGACCACCCTCATTGGCTCCTTTTTTGGAGGATGTGTGGCATGCTAGGCCTATCTTCTTATTATGGTAGGTTTGGTTGGAAAGAAATAGGAGAATTTTTAGGGGGGAGGGCCTTTAGCTACAACAAGTGTGGTTTATAATCCTTGGTATGATTCATGAGATGATTGAAGCTAAGGGAGATGTGGTGTTGCCGCTAGAGAAAAGGGATGCAGATATGGTGGCTAGGCTGGGCATTCCTAGGTTTTCCCCATCTTCTGCTTGTAGTATAAGAGGTAGGAAAGGGATTCAACATGTTCAAAGAGATGGACATTGGAAGCTTCCTTCAGTTGGCACTTTGAAGGTCAATACTGATGGTTTGTCCAAAGGAAATCCGGGACCGGCTGCAGTTAGTGGGATTGGCAAGGACTCTTTTGGTTCCGTGGTTTTCCTCTTCTCTATCCATAAAGGTGTGCATTCTATCAACCTTATGGAAGGATTGGCGATCCTTTATGCTTTGGATAGGGCCTATGCATTGGGTTGGCATTGGGTGATTTGTGAATCAGCTTCTCAAGTTCTAGCTAATTTGCTCAATGCACAGAAGGTGACTGATGTTAGCTGGTAGTTGGCAGTGATGGTGCAACAAATCCTACGGATTGGTTCATTGATAGAGATGGTGTCTTTTTTTAATATTATGAGGGAATGGAATAGAAAATTTAATTGCTAGCAACATGGGTTGCTGAGCATATGGATGGCTAGAAGATTGAAGATAGGGTTCAACTCCCCCAGGAACTCTATCTGGATTTGGAGAAGGTTCTTGTTGAGGACAGTACGGGTGCTAGTTGATTGGGTTTGTTGCTCTGTTTGGTTTATTTCCTGTAGGCTCTTGACCTTGTCCTTGATGTAATGCTTCTTTCTGATTATCAATAATTTTTTTACCCCTTTTTTATTAAAAAAAATTTCTAAAATATGCAAAGCGACTAATTCACCCTGCGTGGTGAATGAGTCCCACGATGCAATTTTTTTGTGTTTTTCAGAATTTTCAGAATGATTTAAATATTTTTTAGAATGGAAATATAGACACAAAATTAAAAGTTTCAATTTTTTCAATGAAATTGAATGCAAGAATGAAAACTAAATGAGTTTTTAACTAATGCACAATGAAAGATTGTAGAATGCAATAACAAATCAATGTCGTAATTGAATGTTAATGCAAATGAAAACTAGGATGCAAGATATGAATACAAGCAAAAACTTAAAAATGTTCAAGTGTCGGGTTCACCAAACTGTGACATAGATTTTGGGAACCACAAATGTTGGGCTCTCTTCATAGGGTTTTCCACCTAGAAAGAGAGAGATTAGGGCTCCTAAAATGCTTATGCACATTCAAATTAGTATTTATGCGATGTGATATGATGTAAATAAACAAAAATAAATGCAATTGACTAATTAAAATGATCTAAAATGAATTTTAAAGTGAAATTTAAGTTATGTTTGAAAACACACTGTGATATGCAAACAACTATGAAAGATGAAATTGATAGAAATATGCAAAACAAAAGGTACAGGGTCAAATCTAAGTGCACCTAGATGTTGTATGAGCTTTCTGGAGTTTCTGGAATGCTGATGAATTTTCTTGATTTTTCACAATGAGACTCATTCGCCAAGGGCGGCGAATCAATCCTCCTATTGAAAAAGTGTCAGGAACTAATTTTTGACAGTCGAGAGTTGATTTCTAACAAAATGCTAATTTTTAGATTTCAAGTGGGACTCATTCACCAAGGATAGCGCATCATTCCTGACCAATATTTATGGTAAACCAGGAGACAAAACTGCTACACTAGATCTAGCAATGTCTTAATGTTAGGTTGTCGAGGTAAATTCTGTAGAAAACGGACAAAAAATGCTCAAAATGCTTGAAAATATGATGAGTTGACTTGAAGAGCCTAATTGACTTGAATTCCACTTTTCAACACCTTTAAACCTATTAAATCTATAAAACAAAGTTGCAAATACACATGCACAAAGGGGACAAATATTACAGGGTTAGTGAATAGGGGTTTGCCTTGTTTAGACCCCACTTTGGTAATCAAACCCAATAGAAATGAATGAAATGTAAAGGAAATGATAAATGAATAACATGCAAGTATTACAAATTTACTAAATCCTTGAATATGTAAATCTGAAGTTATGTCAATGGTTGCTCCAAAGTGCTTGAAAAGTGCTTGAATTGATGATGCAAAATGCTTGATTGCTTGGATGACTTAGAAGATTGAATGCTTGAATGAGGAGATTTCTTGAATGTGTTATGATATGTAAAATAAGGTTAAAATCACATATTTATACAAATCTTGTGTCTTACTATCCGTTCATACCTCATCACAGGCCGACATGAAGTGAATTTGAGTAAAATCATGAAATAAATTTTGAAATATTTTGAATTTGGGGCCAAGGGGACTCATTCGCCACCCTTGGCGAATGAGTCCCACCTGGGACCCAAAACCAAGTTTTGGAAAAAATGTTGTGTTTAATGTTGTTTGTTGGGATAAGACCCAAAAATACACTTAATATAAGAATATGAGGGCATAAAGAGACAAAATAAAGCATGAGAAGGGTGTAAATAGTGAAAATATGCCTAGAAAAGCGTGAAATCTTGTTACAAGGCTTTACAACACTTCAAAATAGGACTTGTTAGTGAATGAAAAGGTGATTTTAGGTGAATTGCATTAAATAGAGTCTAGATGAATTTAGAAATGTCTTACAACACTTCACAACACCTTCACAAGAAATTATTTGAATTTTAGCACCAAAATAATCATGTTCAAGCCAAGATACATCATAAAATTAAAGCAAAATAGTTCCAACACTATGAAACAAGACCTAAAAGACCATGAAAATGACAAGGGTCCATTTTTTGATGGCACATTTATCCCCCACTTTAGTGAGAGAAACTTGCTTCCTCACACTAAAGTAGCCATGAACATCGAAAAGATGGTTCGAATCCACTTACATTAGCAAGATGAAATACAAAAAAAATAGGGATGATCAAGCCCCCAGGATGAAGATCCCATGACAAAATCAACATAAGGATAAAGGAACACACAAGTACTGAGAGGAATTGAGTGAAGCTTCGATCATCAATCCAACTAGTTGTGAAAAGAGATCTAGGTTGAATGTTTGAAAAATAAAGAATGTGTACTCACTTTGGGGCCATGGAACGAGTTGTTCGTGGGGTGAGAAAGCCCAAAAATTAAGATACATATGCTAGTTTTTATGCACTCACAAACAAGCACAAAAGTGGCTATGGGGAAAAGTCATGCTGCTAGTTGCGCTTCCCGCTCAACCATGCCAAAGCTATACCCATTCGATAACTTTAACAAGGTGCTACAAATCCAAAGAAAATGCAAATGTTGGTTTAAGTTTCATAAAATCAGAAAAATAAGATGGCACCATAGGCATGCAAGTTGCGTTATGCAAGGTGGGAAAACAAATAAGACAGCTCCACAGGCATGCAAGTTGTGTAATGCAAGGTAGCCGAATAATAATTTTATGTGTAATATGTTCAATGGAATCTTGTTCAATTTATGCAAGGTCAGTCACTTAGGGAACATTATCTCTAATGTCTCCAAGAGAGGATCAATCAAAGAATAGTATATTCACAACATAGGGGATACAGTGTGTCGCATCAAACCACCAAGGGGAATGCAATATGCTGAGAAAGATCACAGTTATGAAGGAAATCACACCCAATGTCATCCACAAAGTAACAAATGTATCACGTAAATGAAAAGGCTTCACTAAGAATGCAAATGAAGTAATGGTAATGTATGCCCCCCACTCTAAAGGAATTTCTACACATCGTTATGTGAGAAATTACTTGAAAGTCGATAAGAGGGAGAAAGCAAGACATGAGAGCTAACTCAGAAATCTCTATTCCAAGTCATATGTTTCAAAGTTAAGTTGTGTCATGTCAAGATGGAGGAGAAAAGCAAGGAAAGAAGGGATTTTCCCCCCCAGAAAAGAAAGCACACCAAACACATAAGGGATCTATGGATTTGGGTTCAACATGTTCATTGCTGCAATATTTTGATTTAAAGAGCTCAAAACTGTCATCATTCCCCAAAGCACATAGAACTAGAAGAATGACACAAAGAGAGAGAAAGCAAAGGAAAAATTCCATTTTAAGTCAAAATGGAAGATACATTTCGGTCACGACACTTTGCATCATTCTCAAAAGGAAAACACAAGTGAAAAGCAAATGAAAACTGAAAAATCCTTTGGGTCAACATGAAGGAGACATTTCGGTCTCAGTGCCTTGTGTCATCCCCAAAAGGAAAAACACAAGAAAATACAAAGGAAAAAGGAAAAAAAAAAGGTGGGGGGGAGTTTTTTGGGTCAACATGGAAGAGACATAGGGAATCTCAATGCTTGGCATCATCCCTAAAAGGAAAACATAAAACAAAAGAGAAAAGTATAAGGCATGAAAAATAGAGGAATAGAGATACATATAGAAGAAGTGTACAAAGAGAAGAAAACATCAAACACACGATACGGGGGAACACAATGCATACATAAAAAGAGAGAAGAAAAAGGGGAAAAGACAAGTAATGCAAAGGCAAATCACTCATCTAAAAATTCATCTACCTCCCAATCTTTTTCAATGCAATGCGAAGGCGATTGACCTTCCAAAGGAGGAATCGCAAGTGTCGAACTAGGGTTTGTACTAGGTTCTTCACTTGGTGGAGAGGATTTATCATTTAAGGTCATTGTAGATGGAAATAAAGAGTTTAAATCATTGTTTATTTCTTCATCTATTTTAGCAATCATCCGATCATCATCGTCATAATCAAGATTAATAATGGTGGGAGGACGAAGGGTGATTTCTAAGGATGGATGTATCAAAAGCATTGGTTGTTGAATATGCTCATTTTGTTGTGATGGTCATATGGGACTGTCGTATGGTTGCTCAGGAAAGGGAATGTAATCATCTATTACTTTTTTCAAGGGTATAGGTTGATTTTCTTTATTGTTTGTTAGAAAAGATTGACGAGCAAGGAGACAACAAAGATGCCTTCGTTCCCTAGCACCACAGTTTCATTTAATTCAATTTTGCAATTTTTGATGTGTAAGAGTGAATTGAGTCTGTATAGTTTTGTCTACTTCCACAGGGGGAAGAATAGAGGAAACTAAAGAAGAGGTATCAACCACTTTCTCTTTTGCTTTATATACTTGTTTGGTTCGAGGAGGCCTAGTAGGATTTGTGTTAGGTTCCCTTTGTCATTTGAATGATGGTGGGCAAGGGTCTAGAGGGATTTGTTCTGAATTTGTGTTGTTTTGTTGAATGTCATGCTCAGGTGTAATCATGGTTTCATCTAGGATAAGAGGAGTGGAACTAGACGGAGATGTATTATAAAGATGATAATTCAACAATTTTTTTAGCTTTAAACTTTTGATAAGCGATGTCAAAGAAGTCCTTTTGAGGAGTGATAGGTTCGATGAGTGTAGGCCAAAAGGTTTCTAATGAAAAAATTTCGTTGGAAGATAAAGGATTAAATCCACTATGGTGTATGGTGACTACCTCATTGCCATGCAGAAATTTTAAGCACTTGTGAATGACTAATGGGACCGCTTTCATTGAGAACATAAAAGTATTTGAGCATAGAACAGAATTATAAAATATGAGTTGGAACATCAAAGTATTTGAGCATAGAACAAAATTATAAAGGTCTGATATGAAATACCAACAAATTGAAAGTACAAACCAGCAAGCTGAACCAACACCAAAATCTTATTTCTCCCTCTAAACACCTTCAATGCTCTTCAAAACTGAAACAATAGTTCCTAAAGACTAGGCAACCAAAAATCAAGATTATTTCAATGCCAAACACATACCATAAGTCCAACTCGAATCCCAATGAAGAGAAGAAGGTACAGCCCTAGCAAGAGGCACGACCTTCTCTAGAAAATTCAAGGCTTCACTATTAAATCTAAAACTTTGCAATATGGGGCACCATGAGCATAGGTATTGAATGAGAAAATGCCCAGAATGCATAAAAATTTGTACAAAGGTCTATGATCAAAATTCCTCTTCATCCAAGCATGAACCAAGAAACATAAAATCTGATAATAACATCAAATATCCAACAATGAGCTCAATATGTACTTCTAAATGAAGCACACTCTCAATCAGCCATCTATGGAACCATGGTTTCAAGCCCAAAGAATGGTGTAGATAGCTAAGCTCCCCCTTAGCCAGGTTTTGAATTTAATTCAGCAACATTTCAATACAATTAACAATGGATGATTAATGAATGAGCAATGGCCTGATTTTATAGAATTGAAGGTGACTATTGGCTTTTCCTTTATCCTCTAAAGGGATGCCCAATTCCTTTTTACAATTATATAATTTTTAAATCACCTTTATTCCTCCATCCAAGGCATCCAAGAGTTGAGGAAATAATAAATAAAGTAAATTTAATCTTTTTCTTAATGTGGCATCCAAATCTCATAGAAAGATATTTACTTTAGAAATATTTAATTTACCTCCTGATGAGGCATCCACCCTCCAAGTCCCCTTTTAAAAATAACATGAAGTTATTATTCTAGGCCAAAGGGTCATAAACACATTAAAATAATTAAATGATTTAAATAAATCATTTCTTTTAAAAATGCAACTCAAAAATCCAAATTCAAAAAAAAAAAATTGTCTTGTCTAAAGAAGAAAGCTCACTAAACTGTTGCCAAACTAAATACTGACAAAGATAGAACTAACTAAAAATAGTAAATTTTGAAAATTTGTTCAACTCACTTTGCATGATATATCATTATAAAGCTTTCTGAAAACCCAGAAAGAATCCACAATCCAAATCTTCAAACTCTAATGTACAACTAGCTAAAAATAGTAAGTTTTGGAAAAGGTTGTAAGATGGAGATGCATGTCACACCATTTTGAAGCTCTCCAAAAACCCAGAAAAACTCCACCAAAAATGCATTAGAAACTCATACATGCAAACCTTAAAAAATTCTTCAAAACCCCAATAAGATAGGAAACCCTAATTTTGTCTCTGACGAGCCTACAAGCTTCCGAAAATAGGCTATCAGTCATAGAAGAGCATTTGACCAAGATGGGGACATTGTTGACTTCTCTTTTGTGCTATTTGTCCTTGATGTCAAAGCTAATTGTTTCTTGGTTTGGCATTGGCATATTCATTGGTGCATTTGGCTATTGATATTTCAGCACTTGATTATTCAGTGCTTTATGGACAATGATTTGGATGGTTTATTTTTAGTTTTTTTTTTGTGGTACTATCATGTTGGATTCATGTGCAGAGGATATATGTTTGTTTAATGGAATTTTTCTTTCATACAGGTTGTTTGGCATGGTCAACTTCAGTGATTACATAAGCATTGTTAAGATATATACAGATGAAGGGTTGAAGGTTGTTTCAAATGCTAGTAATGGGAATATAGAATGGCATCTATAGGTTATATTAGCGCATGATTCTTAGAGTATCCTTTACAAAGGCAATACTTTAACATTTTCTCTATGATGGTTTACATGACAACATTCATATACAAGGGGAAATCAAATGTAGTAGAGTGGTTTGTATTTCTTATAGCAAATATGTGCTATATTTGGTGGAATTAAGTTAAAGCCATTCATGGATTTGACTTGCAGTATTCGGGTTCTGCACATATAATATGATTTACATTATTTTAACTTCTAGTTGGGCTTACCATGTTACACAATGGTCATAATGATTGTTCATTTCCATCAACCTTTTGTAAGTGATTAAAATGCAAGTTGGTTATCACATTATCGGCTTCACCTTACATATTGACCACTTTACATCAAGCATACCATATTTCATAATGTTCATAGTGTTTGTTTATTTGGATCGGCCCATGGGAATCTTGGAATAGTCGAGATAATTCATGTTTTGCATGGTCAATGTTTTGACAACAATGATAAAGGCTTTGACAGCGTGTGTTTAAAAGTTATTTTAATATGATGTTTGATTAAAATCCTCTCGGACTTCAAGTTTAATCAAACTTTGAAAAGGCATTATAAATTCATTGGTTCGAAAGAATTTAGGGCAATCATATGTCTTTTTCATTTTTCTTTGAAGACACAAACCCTAGCGTCGCCATGGAGAGTTTGTAGTTACAGTGTGTAGCTGGTTTTCGAGCTTATCTTTCAGGTATCTATGCACTGGAAGTTTGATGAGCTGCATAGAGGACTTCAGTGAGACGGTTATGAGGTTTACACCACCAGCTGGTAATGTCTTTTAGCCGCCATGATAGGTATTTTGTTTTCAAATATGAAATATCTTGTGTTGTTTTAAACACAACCAATTTGTGGTTAATATTTTATGGAAAAATAATTTTAGTTTTGCTTAACCTAAGTTTATACTCAAGGGTTTCACAGTTCAGTGGCTATTCATCGAATTTATTTGGTTACTCTTTTGAACCCATTATGGGTCTCATGATTTAACTGCATTTTTTTTCAGTTTATCCAAACCCTGGTTAATTTGGATACAGGTTTTGCAAATAAGAACCGTTCTATATTCATTGTATAAATATGTGGCTAGAAGCCATTTCTCTTTTAACAAAAATTTTGTATTGTTGAGAACAAGGGTTTTTGAGCAAAACAAGGTTATGTTATTAAAGCAATATCATTTGTATTTGAGAAAGGTGAAAAGAGGGTTTAAAAAATTTATATCTCTGATCTTGATTATAGAGATTTGTTATTTCAATGAAATTACTTTCGTACTATTTCCTTCAGAACACATTTTTAGTGGGCATTATTGAAAATATCATTTTGTATCCTATTGTGATTTTGTGAATGTAAATAATTAATGCAATTATAAGGTCCTAATAGTTTGCATTATCATGAGGTTTTGTTTCAAAATAATTTTGTGCTTCTAACTTGAAGTGGGTGCTTCAGTTTGTTATTAGAGTTAGTGCTCCTAAATTGTTACAGAGTTGGTGCTCTGAAAAATATTGTAATCAGTTTGGAATTAAGCTTGTAAGGCATTTTGGAGTGGTTTTTCTACCTCAAGAGGGTTTTCCACTCATCAAAATTTTGTGTGGTTTGTGCTTCTCTTGCATAAGTTCTCATTGTGTTATATGTTAAAATGGTTTATGCAATGCTCTGATACTTTATCACAGTTTCAAGTTGTCTTTAAGGTCAATGTTCAATTGTTCATGTTCATTGTATGAGTGTTAAATTCTACCATAAGTGAGTTGGTGTTTTGTGTAAAAGAAAGCATCAAAAGTTTGTTCATTCAGCTTTATATGAACAATGTATATCATGCTTTGATATGATTTGTTAAGAATTCATGTTATGTTTGGTTAAGTCATTGGAAAACAATCATTTGAAACTCAGTTTTCACATTGCATATACAAGTCACTCATTTGTTCAAGGTCAAAAAGTTCAAATCTGCATTTCAAGTCAAAGAAAAAAAAATTTATACATTACTCTGATTCACACCCCCCCTCTCAAAGTAATTCCACTTCCAACAAGTGGTATCAGAGTGTAGGGTCCTACATTAGGTTTTATCACCTAGTATTGATTCTGGTCTTGGAAGTTTGTCATAATGGCACATGTACCTGAAGGTTCATCTATTACAATAGATCCTCTATTTGATGGCTCTGATTATGTGTTCTAGAAAATCAAAATGGAAACATATCTGATTTCTTTAGATCTTGATGTCTAGAACTTAATGTGCAGTAAATACATTGAACCTAATACCATACCTACAGATCATGATGAGAAAAGAAAATATGAAATGAATGCAAGAGATAAACATGCATTATTGTGTGTTCTGACAAAAGATGTATTTTTCAAAGTCCTACATTGTAAATCTGCATATGAAATTTGGAATAAGCTTGAAAATGTTTATCAAGGAAATGAAAAGGTTAAGCAATCCAAAATCCTTACTCTCAAGAATCAATTTCAGGAAATGAGAATGAAGGATGATGAAAAGATTGTTGAATATTTATTAAGAATAGATGAAGTTTTCAATGCAAGAAGAGGTCTAGGTGAAACTATTGCAGAATCTAATGTTGCTCAAAAAGTGATTAGGACTTTGCATCCTAAATTTTAGTCTAAAGTTTCTACTCTTGAAGAAAAGAAGCGTTTTGATTCACTTACCTTGGATAATTTACAAGGCATATTAATAGCATATTAAATGAGGATAGGAAGATCTACTTCAACCTCTAAAGAGACTTTATTTAAAGTAGAAAAGCAAGAATATTTAGACAGTGAATCAGAATTGTCTAATTTTTTAGAAGCTCTTTTAGTGAGAAAGTTGAAAAATAAATATAAAGGAAAAATGCCTTTCAAATGTTTTAATTGTGGAAAAGTTGGTCACTTTGCAGCTAAATGTCCTTATCCAGATCAAACCAATGATGATGAGAAAGCAGAAAAACAATTCAAGAAAAAGACTTGGAATCCTAAAAAGAAGTTTAACAATAATCTCAAAAAGAAAAAGAGTCTCTTTAGTAAAGAAGACTCGGATGTTGAGTCAGATGAGTCCTTAAATGATGAAGATGAAACTTTATTCATGGTTGAGATTACTATACAAAAGGATTCAAGTAATCAATCAAGAAGTCAAACAGAAAATCAATCTGAATTAGAAGTAAGTCTTGAAGGTGAGTTACTTTGGGCTCTACAAGAAATCAAAAAGTTAAAGAAACAAGTTGCTTCACAAGAGAAAAGTTCAAATAAGGTGATCACATCTTTACAAATTAAACTTGATGATTCTAGGAGAGCTGTAGACAATCTTAAATCAATTCTTGTTGACAAAGACAAAGAAATTTAGAGGCTTGAAAAGGAAGTAGTCATACTTAAGAAACAAGTAGAAGGTTATGAAAGCACTTTGCATTTAAATGATTTACTTGGAAAGCAGAAATAGCATAAGGACATGAATAGTAAAGGTTTCAACACTAGTGAATGTTCAAATTAGAACTTCAAAACAACTGGTAAGAAGCAATCTTTTGAGGATAAAAGAAACAATTTTAGATTCAATGCATTCTTCCATGGTTATTGTTTTTACTGCAATAAATTTGGGCATAAGGTGAGCAATTGCAAATTCATGATGCCTAGAACACCAAGGTTTGGTCACAAACAATTCTTTGGCTTTCCAAATACAATCAAATGTTTCAAATGCAACATGATTGGTCACACATCCAAACAATGCAAACAAAATAATCCTATCACAAAGAAAGTTTGGAAACCCAAGTTTGTTCCAAGTGTAGAGAAATCTATGCTTGTGCAAACTGCTATTCTCTCCAAGAAGAAGGTGTTTTGGGTGTTGGATAGTGGTTGTTCAAACCACATGACTGGTGATAAAGATAGATTCTTGAAACCTAAATATTATGGTGTATTTGGTAAGTTTGGTGACAACTCTGGTATTCAGATAAAAGGTAAAGGTTCTTTACTTCTAAATGATGACACACCAATTTATGATGTGTATTATGTAGAAGGATTGAAACATAATATTTTAAGTGTTAGTCAAATTTGTGATAATGGATACAATGTTACATTTGGTTCACAAGGTTGTGAAATAAAAAATAGCAAATATGATAAAACAGTTGCAACCGGTTTGAGAACTTCTGGAGATATTTAAAATCTTCTTGACTCTTCTAATCATGAAAATTATGAAGGTATGTTCCTTATGGGTCAATTAGAAGAAAACTGGTTATGGCATAAACATTTAGGGCATATAAACTTTGACAATCTGGTTAGAATAAGTAAAAATCAGAATGTGAGAGGTTTTCCTATCTTAAGTAAACCAGAAAATATAGTTTGCAAAGAATGTCTCAAAGGAAAACAAACTAAGGTGAGCTTTAAACCTAAAGAAAATTCTTGTACTAAGCCATTGCAGCTTGTACACACTGATTTATGTGGTCCTACTAGGACAGGATCAATAAATGGTGAAAAGTACTTCATGTTATTTGTAGATGACTACACAAGGATGTTTTGGGTAACCTTTCTCAAACATAAATCTAAGGCTTTTGACAGATTTAAAATCTTTTGTAAAATGGTTGAGAAAGAGTCTGACATGAAACTTAAATGCTTGAGATCAAATGAGGGAGGTGAATTTACATCTCAATTCTTCATTGATTATTGTGAGCAACATGGTATAAAAAGGCAATATGTTGTTGCAAGGACACCTCAACAGAATGGGGTTGTGGAGAGGAAAAACATAACAGTGAAAGAAATGGCTAGAACAATGTTAGATGAAGCCAAACTGCCAGATATGTATTGGAAAGAAGTTGTTCATATAGTTGTTTACATTCTAAACAGAGTGAAATCAAATTTCACTCCATATGAGCTTTGGTATGGTAAATCTGCCTCTATTAATCACTTCATAATATTTAGTTGTAAGTGCTTTATTAAAAGAGATGATGAAAACTTAGGAATCTTTCAATCTAAATCTAATGAAGGTATCTTTTTAGGATATTCTACTCATAGCAAAGCCTATAAATGTTTCAATAAAAGGTTGAATAAGATTGTTGAATCTGTTAATATCAAGTTTCATGAAATATTGCTCCTAGATTATGATCATGTGCAGGATGATGAAGAGGAAGTTATGGCGGATTTTCATATCACTCCTAAATCTGCTGAAGTAGATGATTCACAATAGGAGGATGCCTCAAATTCTAAAGTAATACCCACAAAAATACCTTCCAATATTTTTATGAGAAATCATCCTCAAGATATGATAATTGGAGATAAAAGTACAGGAGTCTTAACAAGAAGAAGAGCAAAAGTTGATGAGCAAGCACAAATTGTTGAACATTTTTGTTTGGTAATTGAATTTGAGCCTAAAACTGTTACTAATGCCTTAAATGATGATTGTTGGTTGAAGAAAATGCAGGAAGAAATTAGTCAAATCGAAAAGAATAAGACTTGGGAGTTAGTCCCAAGAGCTGATGACAAGAATGTCATAGGTGGCAAGTGGGTTTTTAGAAACAAACTAGATGAATGTGGCAAAGTGGTTAGAAACAAGGCTCGATTTGTGTGAAAAGGATATGCACAACAAGAAGGTATTGATTTTCATGAAACCTATGCACCTATTGCTAGAATTGAATCCATTAGAATCTTTTTGGCATATTCTTTTTTAATAATTTTAAAGTATATCAAATGTGTTAGCTCTCAAAAACGCAGGAAAAATACCTCAAGAGGTTTCCAATCTCTTGATATGTTTTAGGGTAACAGACAAGGCCAAAATATTTAGATCTTCTACTCTTCAGGTGCTGCCAGACCTAGGTGGGTATACCTATTTGAATAAAGTAGAATTGACCTATGTTCATTTCCTAAAGCAATTTACCCACACTGGAAAATAGGAGTGGATAAATGAGTTTTAATTTGGTATAAATTGTATAAGCAATATCAAGGCTAAAATCTAATGTGTTCATATGAAAAATGAATGAAACTAAAAGGTGGAATGGTTGAGACTAGTGCCTTATTGGGTGTACAGAGTCAAATGAAAATCTTAAATGAATAACTTTTTTCCGGCAGAAACTCAAATTGTTTGGCATATATGTTTAGGTTTAACTAGTATAAACATGCAGGAATGTGACTACTGAGTTCTTAATGATCCAAATGAGATTTCCTAATTACTATGATTGATTAAGAGGATTTAATCTCTCCTTGAAAGAACCAATTAATCCAATCATACAGTTACTGCAAATGTGCATTGATAAACTAAAAAATATCCTTGATATATCAGTTTAAACAATTAGAAAACATCAACCTTGGAGACAACTTCAACAATATTTTAATTAACACAACAAACAACTAAAACCAGAAACCTACCACCAAATCAAATGAATTCAATTGAAATCTCCATTGTTTTTCACATGCATCATAGTCTCAAAAATATAAAACATTTTGTATCCTACTGTCCTTTTTTTTAACCTCTTCCCTCTTCTCCTTCTCTACTGTCAAAAATGGGTTTTATATATCAGCATCATGAAGGTTCACGTCCATTCGTATTCACATCCGCGGTGATCCATTTGTTCGGGCCTTTTCCATGTTCATTAGACACCCGCAAAGACATCATGTAGTTCTGTCGATGCCTTGAGTATCTCTAACTATTAATAGATTGTATATCACTTTGATGTCCCATAGTCTCATTGATGTTCTGAGTCTCCCAGACACTCTGTGCCTTTAGTCTTGAGTATCATTGTGACTTAGGGGGTCACCGGGACTTTCCTTTGACTACTTGTATCTTGCCGAGAATCTTCCTTCGGCAATTCTAATCACCGAGACATAGTGGTTTTCCTACCGATGGAACTTCATTTGGCATGACTCTCTTAGTTCTCTCCGATGATGCCAGTCTCACTAATGAATCTTGTTATCGGCAAGACAATGAATATCGCCAAGTCCTATTACCGATATAATCCCGTCATAGTGACATTGAGAGTCAGCAGGACCTCCATGAACTCACCCTGATACATCATACTACCGACAAGATCCACTTTTCCGAGAAACTCGTTGAGAATATTGCAGATTCCTTTTTGATGCTCCGAAATTGCACCGCAATCGGTAAGACACAAATAAGCCCATTATGACTTACACCGATGACTTAGGTCTCGCCAACAATCATTTTGTGCTTCATTGGTGTAGCACATGTGCTCGTTATGACTTATATCGATGAAGATTTTCTCGCCAATAAGATCCTTTGGTTGCTGAGACAATGAACTGTGTCCTGCTAATATGTGTCTTCAGATGAAATCATATCGGTATGAAATTCCTAAACTCTTTCCGATAGACTGCAAAAAATATACGTTAATATAAAACACTTTATGGATCGGGGAGACCCTCACCATCTCTTGCCGATATGAATTATACATTGAAATACTCAAGGTTAGATGAATTCTATGGGATCACATGACAGAATTTAGGAAAAAAAATTATGAATTTAGAGGATTCTTGTGCTTATGGTATGGGCATTTTTTGGAACTAATGAGTATGTGCAACCATGCAATTTTTTAAATTTTATAGTTCTAACAACGGATCCATCTGGGGATGAATGATTGTGAGATCATTGAAAGGATCCATATTTCTAGATGAGCAGACCAAACTCAAGGTGATGGACCAGTGAGAAAGATGGAATGAATGGAAATGGAGATGAACATGACCCTATATTACTGTACATGGAAAGATTTATTTAAAAAGAAGGAATATCAGGATTGTCCATGTACTGGAAATTCCTGTTCCTTTTTATTTCCTAAACTACTATGCATGGAAGAGAAATTTTTAAGAGGATTGTCAAGAGTTTTCGATGCACTGACAACCCTTAATCCTATATATTTCTCAAGAGAAAAAATGCTTCAAGAAATTCCCATGTACATGCAACTCATGTTCTTCACCAGTCATGTTTTGCAAATAATATGAATCTTCACCTTTCTTGCCAACAACAACAAAGGGCCCCAGCCACAAAGCTTCAAATTTCCCATGCTTTCCCTTTTCCTAACACCTTGCATTCCACATTAGCACCAGATCATTTTCTTCAAATTTTCTATCTTTTTTCCCTTTTATCAAATAAATACATCATTTGTGCCTGCAATTTCACATTCTGGTTTTGAGCTAATCTTCTTATCTCATCAAGCTCTGCCAGCTACTCTATTCTTTCCTCCATTGGTTCTGGGATATCCATATCTTCCTGAAGGATAAATTTGTAAACTGGTAACAAATTTTTCAAAGGCATCCTAGCTTGTGTTTCATACACCAATTCAAATGGGGATTTTCCAATCGCCTTTTTCATAGTTATCCTATCAGCCCACACAACCAACCTCAATTTTGAATCCCAAGCCTTCTTATTCTCACCTAGCATCCTCCTTATGATCTTCAAAAGACTTTTGTTGTTACACTCTGCTTGACTATTAGCTTGTGGATGGTAAGAAGCTGCATAAGAAACATCTATACCATATGTACTACAAAAATATTTAAACTCATCAGATCTGAAACACATCCCATTATCTGTGATCAATCTTAATGGTGTACCAAATCTGGTAATGATGTTATCCATTAAAAAATTGATTACAACTTTACTTATTGCTTGCTTGGTTGGGACTACCTCTACCCATTTAGTGAAGTAATCAGTAGCTACCAGTATCCACTTATGTCCTCCACTTGATTTCTCCTGTATTTCCCCAATAAAATCAATTCCCTGCTAATGAAAAGGGGCTTCAACCTGCATAGGTCTGAGTGGTAAAGCTCCCTGATACTTCATTTTCCCTGAGAACTTCTGACATGCTTCACATCTTCTTACATATGAAAAGGAATCATTAAAAACTTTTGGCCAGTAATAACCTGCCCTGAGAATCTTGTGTGCAGTTGTCTTTGTAGAATAATGGCCTCCACAGACCCCTTCATGCATTTCTCTTATAACGTGTTTGGCATGTGACTCATCTAAGCATAGCAACAACATCCCATTCGTGTTTTTCCAAAACAAATCACCTTCCATGAACACATATTTGGATGCTTGCAGCTTCAAAGTTCTTCTCTGATTATCACTTAATCCTTCAGGACACTTCATGTATCTAAGGTAATACATGATGTCTATATACCAAGGAGTATGCTCAATACTTGCAATTTCATTTCCTTCATCTTCTACATTACAAATTTGATTTGCTTCAACATTTGTTTCTGCCATTAACTTGGCCAAACCATGACCTTTTACTAATTTGGTGATTTGTATTTCCATATCAAATTCTTGAATTTTATTAATCCACCTACATCTCTTTCCAGTTACCTCTGATTGTGTCAAAATATCTTTAACAGTTGCATGAGGGACATAAGCAATCACCTTAGCTCCAACAAGATATGGTCTAAAATCTTTTATGGCTTTCACCATTGTAAATGCTTGTTTCTCCATTATATCATATTTCAATTCTGACCCCTACAATGACTTGCTGAAAAAAGACACAGGCTGCTCATGACCTTCCTCATTCTTCTGTAACATGACAGCAGATATAGTATGCAACAAAGCAAATGAAAATATTTGAAAGGGTTTTGAAAAATCTAGAGACTTAAGAACAGGGGCTTCCTTAATGGCCTTTTTGATTGATATAAAAGCTTCTAATGCTTTTGCAGTCCATTCTACCTTTTGTCCCTTCCTCAGCATCTTGGATATGGGCTTAACAATTTCAACAAAATTAGACACAAATCTCCTAACAAAATTGATCTATCCAAAAAATGACTGGATGGCCTTAACATTTTTAGGAATAGGAACCTTATCTATGGCCTCAACTCTCTTGGGATCTATTCTAATTCCCTCCTTTGACACAATATGCCCTAATATTTTACCTTCTGTGACTACAAAATGACATCTTTTAGGGTTCAGACTAATACCATATTCTAAAGCTTTAATAAATACCTTTACCAGATGTTCTACATGATCTTCAGCCCTTTTTGAATAAGTATTGAGGTCATCTTGATATACCACCATGATAGCATTAATCAAGTCTACAAATGCTACGTCCATAGCTCTTTGAAAGGTTGCACCTACATTTGTTAGACCGAATGGCATTCTCACATCAACATATGTTCCCCATAGGGTTGTAAAAGTTGTCTTGTACTACTTAGATTCTTTGACTTTGACCTGGTTGTAACCAGAGAACCCATCCATCATAGATAACAATTCACACCCCGTTACTTTATGTAGTAGAGCTTCCATATTAGGTAGAGGATAATTATCCTTGAGAGATGCTACATTTAGATTTCTGAAGTCCACACATAATTTGATATCCTCGTTCTTCTTCCTCACAGGAACCAGGTTCGAAACCCATGTTGAATGTCTGATTGGTTTGATAATACCCCCATCTCTAAGCTTTACTAATTCCTCCTGCATTTTTGGTCCCAAAGTTGGGTTGATAGGTCTTTGCCTTTGCCTAAATGGCTTTGCATCTAGCTTCAACGGGATTTCATGTTGAAACAAATCTTCCCTATATGCTTTCAGATCTTCATAAGACCATGCAAACACATGTTTATATTTTCTCAATAGTGCAATCAACATTCTTTGAATTGTCGGGCTTATTTTCTTTCCAATGTATACCTTTTTTGGTGCCAGTTCAGTCCCTAAATTGACCTCTTCAATATCCTCCCTCTTGATTGATGTCTGCTTCATGAGGGACCGATCATTTCCATCATATACCCTTTCCAATGCTACTAGCCCTTTGGGAAGCTTATTAGTTTTAAGCTGTAAGACCTCTTTCCCAAATATTATCTACTTTCCATCTACTTCTTCAACAAAGGAATTGAAATAAACTTCTTGAGCTTCATATCGATCTATACAGTGAAGAAATTTCAAGAGGTCAACATCATCATTAAAAACCTACCAACTATATATATTGTCAGGAATAGTGGGTCTTGCTTTGAACTCGATTTGAGACACTCCAGCCAATGTGATGTCATCTCTTCTTAGTGCTACATTGGCTAAAAAGTCTGCCATTATGTTCTTCGACCTCTCAATCCATTCAATGGAGAAAGCATCAAACAACTCAATTGTGTCCCATACAACATTCTTGTATTGCTTCAGCCTCTTGTGTTTTGTTTCATATTTTGATTTAACTTGAGAAACAACTAGCTCAGAATCCCCTAGAACAGTTAGGAGCTTGATCTTATGTTTTACAACCATATTCAATCCTGTTAGTAAAGCTTCATACTCTAATGTATTATCTGTGCATTCAAATGCTAGAAAAAATGAATATTTAAAAGTAACTCCTTCAGGGGAAACAAAAACTATTCCTTCTTCGTTACCTTCTTGGCTGCAAGCTCCATCAAAGTACATTTTCCACAAACCATCACAATTTTTTGCAACATGTTTATCAATTAGATCACCATTAACTAATTCTGGTTGGGCTGGTTCTATCTTAAAACTTCCAAGATCCATATCACAAAACAAATTGACTTGATCTGAAGGTACACAATCTACAATTGGGTTCATCCTTGGCTCCCTGTATAGCTTAACATCTTGTCCATTCACTAGAATTGTTGCATAAGACAAATCAAATTTGGACAATTCCCCCAACTATTTTCATCCACTGTCTTGATAAAAGCATCCCAAACTGAGGAGTATCAATTACAGTTATATCTATATTGTAAGCCACCTGAGGATAAGTAGCTAGTTTGACTTCAACATCTTTCATAACACCTACTACTGGAACAGTCCTACTATCCATTGCATAGCACTTCCCTTCATTAGTATCTACCCACATACCAAGTTGTTTCATAACTCCAACTGGCATGATATTGATTGCAGCGCTAGAGTCTATCATGCAATTCCTCAACAGTTTGTTGTTTATAAGTAGTGTGGTCAAAAAAGGTTCAACTTGTGGGGAACTTACCAATACATCATTTAAGCACACTTTAGGGACAATCACTTTCTCTTGCTTGTTAACCGTTTTAGTGGCCATCTGATTTTTAGAACTCATACTTTTTCTCGTTTCCACTTGATATCAATTGAATTGTACTATCCCTATACTCCTTAATCCTCATCATCTCGAGCAGTGGGACAAACATTTTTACCTGAGATAAAGCCTAAGAAAATTTGAATGAAGAACCCTCGGCCTTAACCATTTTCTTTTGCTCTAATGTTTCCCCTTTGAATTCTTCCTTTTGGACAGGTTTCTGCTTTTCTTTGTATAACTATTTGTTCTCTTCTTTTTGAACAAGCTTTTGTTCGTTCTTGTCATATTGCTTATTTTTTGTTCTCTCCTAAACTCTTGCTGTCACTTCTCTGGGTGTGTGCAAGAAGTTGAGTCCACTTTTTGGCCAAAAAGTGGAAGTGTTTTCCCTGATTTTCAGTATTTGACACATTTGACCTTAAAATTTGAAGCACTTAGAGATGAAATCTTTAAAAAGGTCACTAATCATAAAATGTAGTGCTCAGAGTCTAGTTTCCAAATATGTAATTTATTTCAATACCTAGATTGTACAAATTGATTTTTAATAGGAATTTCTAAAAACCACTGTTTAAAAGTCTTTTTTTTACCATACCATGCACATGTACGACATCCATATTTTGACTTAAATTATCATATTTTTCTAAATCCTTTTGGGAAAATTTTTATGACTCACTGAAGCTTGCTCTTGATTTTTTGTAATTTTTTATTGAATATTTTTTTTTTGTTAATTTTTTATTAGGCAGATTTGTCGTTTTGAAAAATCGTCATGTACGACATGCATAAGATGACCTAAACTTATCATTTTCTATTTTTTTTTCAAATTGAAAAGAATTGTCTAAAGTTTTCTCTCGTGCAATCCGTTTGTCAAAATGTTATGTTGATCAAAAGTTATTAAAATAGTAAAAAACTCTGATATTTAAAGTTTATGGACCAATTTTATTAGAAATTAATTGAAAAATAGAAAAAATAATTCAATTGCAAAACAAATTACATATTTAGAATCTGCATTGTTTCATCTAAAATGGGTTTTAATTTCGTCAGAAAATTTTGCAAAAAAGGTTGTCAGCCATATGTCCAAAGTCGGTATTTTTCTTTGACATTGTTAGGGCCTTCAACTTGCAGTCAAACCAGGTTGAAGGCCTAGGTTGGACTTCCAATGCTTTTCTGAACCAAAAACCTTGGCAAAAACCCGCCCACGATGCAAAACAAAATTCAAATTTAAAAAAATGGGATCCCGTTTATTAATAAACGGGATCCATTTATTAACTCATGGTCGTATAGCGGGGATCCGTACTAT